>APFE030635563.1:67350-132300 GCA_000404065.3 Pinus taeda
CTTGAGTTTCATGACATGTGTAGGTTATTTGGAAGCTTCCAAGGCACCCTTATGTGGCCTCCAATGCTCAAATTCGAACTCGCTTCAAAGGATATTTGGATGAAGGTCAAATAAGGATATGTGTTCTATTTGGATTGTAACTCTATGAGGTGTCTCATCATTTCTTATTTGGATTAGAACTCTATGAGACAACGCCTAGGGGATATGTGTCTCATTATGAGCTATTTGGTTGTAACTATATGAGATTTTATTGGATCCTCATTAAATAGGGTAGATTCTTATGGTTTTTGTATAAATAGGAGAGCCTTTTGTTTTGAAAGGCATCTGTAAAGTTGGAGAAATGCTCATGTTTTTAATAGATAATTTGGAGCTTATACTTGGAGATTTGAATATTTAGTTTTGCTTGCATATGGAGCTTCCTCACTTACCATCCTCATACACCATTAGAATGGACATCTAATGATTGTGAGATTTAAATTGCTTTTATAGATTAAATTTTATTTTCTTTCTTAGTATTAGTTTTATAATGTTTGTGTAATCTCTGCTTCTCTAAAAACATTTCAATAGGGAAGATTTATGTATTTTCTAATTGGATTAAGTTTGAGGCAAGGGCTAATATTTATTTAGTTTCCTTCATGTTCTGTTATTTACTTTCTTATATCAAACTATCAATTCATTGTATAATTGAATAAAGGATCAGGCCAAGAAGGTGACTTCAAATTGTGTGATTGAATGTTCAACCTATGCACTCATTTAGCTTTACTTTTTCATGGTTTTATATTTGCTTTTAAGATCCTCATTTAATTGCATTAACTGATATTCCTAAAGATCATTCTAAGAGATTGATTTAATCATATTTCAAGATTGAATGGTTGAATATTTGATACATGCAATTACTGAGTTATTTTCTGCACACTTTACTTGGTTTTCTAGGACATTAGAAGTTAAAGTATAAATAGTTGCTTGCACATCATCTCAAGAAGGTAACACTTCATAATTGAATGCTGGAGTAACTAAGCATATATTAGTTGTTTTTGATTTCATAGGTTAGTTGAATTTCATTTTCATTATCTAATTTCATAGATTAGATGAATTGGTTTTCGTTATTTTGTAGTTAGATTGATCTAAACTGAAAGACAATTTCTAGCACATACAGTGCACGCATGCTTCACAAGTTTACAAAACCCCTAGGTTGACAAATTAAATGATAAGAAATCACTTTTCCCCAACAGAGCTTCATCAAGGCTTTCATAGGTATGACTACCGATATGTTCATAAAATGATTAATCAACTAAGAATGAAGCCTAATGAATCAATTGCAGAGTTTGCTAACAAATTCCTTCACCTATGTTATGATTTTCCTGACAAAGATACAAATTGGGATTTATTCAAGGAAATATTTCAAGATTTGGTCGAATCTCTTTGAAACATTGTGAATCTGAATCTTTGGGTGATTGTGCTCTCCCAACTTTTGCAAACCATGAGGCATCTTTGATTTTAGAGGAGGAACCTAATACCCCTTTTGTCCCTTGTCCTCCTCCCTTTTCATTGCCAAATAAGGAAGTCTTTAGTGTTATTGTTAAAGGTGAGAAATCTAAAAATCACATTGATGACCCATTCATCCTATCCTCATTCTATCTCTCTAGTTGATATTTTCATGAATTCATGAATCATAATGTTGAAACTAATTCCTTGATTCTTTAAGATGATATTAGAACTCATAGCCTCAGCCTTGAAACTGATTTTATTGACAGTATGATCTCTTCAAGGGATAGATGTCATCCTCTATCACCCAGTTATCAAGATCCCTTGTCCCATGGTTTGCCTAATCAATATATTTTAAAATCTTTTGATTTTCATTTTCCAATCCTAACAACAATCATGTGCAAGGTAGTCACATTTTGTAGGTAGAGGAGTAGATATGTGAGCATTCTTTCATTCTCCCTTTTCTTTTTAAAAATCCTCTATGTCAAGATGATGTTCCTCTATTCATGGATAATTTATAATCTAATAACCTTGGTGGGAAATCAAATGAAATCAATTTTCTTAATCAATCTAAAGTCTTGGGAAACGACCATTCTGATGATGATGACTCCATTGACATTTATGATGATGAATTCTTAAGTGCACTAACTAATATTTAGGTTTCTAAAGAATACTTTGACTTGAAAGATTTAAATGTAGAATATGTTTCGATCAAAGAAGATCTTCATATGGAAACTTTCTCTTTAGCTCACATCTCCTTGTGTCCTACTCCTTGTAATGAAAGTATGCCATGCTCTTCAAATCTCCCACCTGACCAGCAAAATTTCAAGGCACAAGGTAGTGAGGTTATCCATGATGAAGAGGAAAGTTATAAAATCATTGAGAATCCATTCCATTCCTTGTAATCTCCTATTTCGCATGAGGAAAACTCTTTAAGTTAGGTTTATCATGATATTTATATGATTTATACATCTCTAGTTTTGCAATTATAAGAATCTTGTGACTTGAGTAATTTGTTTATTGAGGTTGACACATTTGATCTAACCTGTGCTGTAGATGGTTTCCATATAGATAATAGTGATCTTGTTGAAATTTCTAATAATAGTTGTCCACACATGATGCAAAATCTAATCACATCTTCAAAATGCAATTCCATAGTCCTTGATAGTTCTGGGACTTGTCAGGAAATCAAGGAACTTCAACTTCTGTTAGTGGTTATGAAAGGTTCTTATGACTCTAGTGAGATCCCCAAACTAAATCATATTTGGATTTTCTCGCAAAATTATTTTCTTTGCATGGTTTTATTGAATTTAAACTCTTTCTTGATTTTTTTTTTTATATTTTAGATATATCTTTTCTAATCTTCAAGATTTGACTTCTAGTTGGATTTAGGATTCTGTTTTAGTTGATCCATCTCTATGAAAATCTCTTGTATCAAACTTAAGTTTGGAGTGTATATCTTTCATGGATGTACACATCTATGAGGCTGATCATTTTAAATATTATCATTGGCTGAAGGATTCGTACCTATAATAATTAGCTCCTATACTTTCATATGAATATCATCGTGCTAATCATTTTCATTATGGCACAAGATATCCTCATGAGTGTTATTCAATGTTTGAGTTATTTGGTGAATCAAATTCCTCTTCTTGATATATTAATTCCACAAGATGGTATGGATGTTCAACCATTCTATCCTGACTAGCTTCTTGTATTTTTCTTACTAGCATTCATTTTCAATTATTTTGATGATTGTGATGTTGGTTTAGTTTGTAAACATCTACAAGGAAATGGTCTGTTGCATTCAATATGTGAGAAATATGATTCTAGTGTTCATATAATTTGTGAAACAGTGCAAAATTATCTACCTTGATTATCTATTAACCAAGAATTTGTTGCCTTAATCATCCCATCTGATCATATTTTTGGTCGTAAAAATTGTCATTAAACTAATCATTTTCTCACTACTATATTTGATGATAGTTTTTTTACAATGATTGATCGTTATGGTTTATTACCTCACTACTTGGATATTATCAAGAATTCAAGGCACTTTAGCCTTTGTTGATGGTTATGTTAGGCTCTTACAGTCTTGAAAGGTCTTATGAACATGATCAAAACACATTTCCTTTATAGGATTCTCCCCTTGCTTCTGTGGCATTAATGGAAAATTCATATTTTCAAGGATTTCAAGGTTTTCAAGAAGATGGTTTTGAATTCCATGATCTAACCTATGATTGGTTGGAAGAATCTTACTTATTAAGTCCCATTGCTAAAACTAAGCTTTGATCTTTCTTGATGTTTTCTAAGAAGGACGACACAATTGAAGGTGCATTCTAAGAAGCCTTTGAGGTATATTTGATTGTTGTTCTAATTGAAAAGGTAAATCTGCAAGTTGGTTAAAGCTAGTAGTTATGGCACATATTTCTACCATGAGGCAAGGCCTTTAGTATTTTGTGCAAGTTATTCAAGTTCTTATCTTCTCTATTGCACATTGTTTTATGTTGTTTTGAATTGAATTGTGCATATATTTGTGTTTGTAGGTTAGGAACAACTTCAGTGGCTACATTCGAAATTTCATTCCACTTAACCCTGAACTTCTAGCTAGTTAGGTTAGGAGTAGGCCCAACTGCATTTTAACTTCGCTTTTACACTCATCCTATGCTCTCTCCTTTAGTATTTCTTTTATTTTCTTACTTTTTTCTCCATAATTCTTTTTAGCTCAATTCTATGTTTGCTTTATTCTTTTGATGTTGATTCCTTGTTTTTTCATGTTTTTCATAATAATACCCTACATGAAAAATTTGTCCTATTCAGATCAGAAGACAATGTTGAAAAACTTGAGAAGGGAAATTGTGACAATGAATAGCTAATATATTAGCCCCTTAGTTAATATTTTAGCCCCTTAATTTCAATGATGTGTGGACATAAAATAAGATTAATTTCAGACTGAAAGCCTTTGGTCAAACTATTAAGCTCCTATCTCTATTAGGAACTTCACCTCTGAGTCAACCTTGCATTGAATTATGTTTTGACCTGTCAACTCAACCGAGTAGAGGAGAGAGGAGAAAAATGAAAATGGGCATGCTAACTTTAGCTATCTTGCAAATCTCTTACTCAAGGAGGAACCTCTCTTGCTAATTAAATAAGTCAAGATCCCTCTGCCACCTATGTTTAAAAAGTTCGATAAATTCTTCAAGCATATATGTCAAATAAAATAAAGGGTGGAGAAGGGAAAGGCTTCCTGCACTCAGAGGTGACTCAAGCAACTTCACCAGGCTATATAATAGGCTAGCTGGCAGTGAAGAAATTCTTGTGATTCCTTGAGGTGCCTCCACAGGGGTACTAAGCAGGCTCATTGGAAGTGGAGCAATACCAGGGAATGTACTTAACTTTGATCATAAAAATATTGGTATAATTACCATCCTTCTCCCCTATGAAAACATTATAAGTGTGACTAGTCTTGTAAATGTATTTGAAGCTCGCAAAAGAAAAGAGGGAACTACATCTTTCCTCGGGATAAGTGGAAAAGTCAAGGTAATCCACATGGAAAATAAATAATTCTGAAAATATTAAGAAGGATTACACTTAAGGGTGAAACCTAAATGGAGAAAACTATATTTCTACTCATGTGTCACCAAGTGTTGTCGTTGCAACAAACACCCTCCACAATTTTTCTTACATTTGAATTTTAGAGCCTATTGAGGATCTTATGATCTGTCATTCCTATGAATCATAGTCACTTCATGGTTAGTTTATGTCTTTCCAAGTGCTGAAGTCTTATTCTCATATTTTAAGTGTTAAAGTCACTTGCTCATACCACGATAATACATTCTTAGTCCTTGATGAATTCATAAATGCACTTCTTTCTATGCAAGCTTAGATAGCCATTTCACAAATCTTGGTAGCAAGGCTTGCATAATATATAGGATTATTTCTCACAAAATGTTCCATATAGTAAAATAGGTAGCCTGTGCTAAGAGTCAGTTCACATATCATTTGACAATCCCTCTCACTTTGGTTGCAATTGTATTACTATTCGAGTGAGTTTTCTTGATTGTCGCTTTTGCACACCTTTGTTTTTGCAAGTGTCACTTTCACTTTCATGACTATCATTTTTTATTTCTATAATTTTAACGAGTATAATTTTCAATTAATATTTGGTTTCTCATGTGTTTCTTTCACTTTTCTTCGCTTTAAAAAAAAAATTTCACCTTTTCTTACTGATGCAGGTGTCTCTTTTAACTATTTTCACCCATGTATGTGTTGCAACTTTACACATCATTAGTGAAGTATGTAATGCACTATTCCACATTATATGGTGATATATATCATTTTAATAGTCACTATATTCATTCCCACAACTTATCACACTTTATGGTGGGAGTCCACACTTTTGTCACAACTTGTGTTCTAAGTGTCACAATGTGAAGTTTCAACTATTGCACTTAGAAATAAGTGTCACTTTGGTATTGTTTCAAGGTGTGATTGTTCATTGTGACTCTTGTGCATTACCTTAGCTTATATTTATGGAATTTATGTGTGTGATCCATGTTTGAGTCTCGATCTAATGCTTTCTCTCTCTTACACTAAAAGTGTCACACTTAGCCATTATGGAGCTCTTCTTGCTCCTCTTGTGAGGTGCAAGTTATGAAACCACTAATTCTCCACTAGGTGATGAGCACTGCCTATCATGAGACTCATTGGTAAATCCTTAATTCCTTTAATTGTGCATTGATCCTTTCATAGAGATAACTCCTATGGTTGCACATTGTATACCTTCAAAGCATAGTCATTGAACCGTTGTTTCTTGTACTGACTCAATACACTAAGCCTTGATCAATTCTACCTTGTATAACATGTGGATAAATACTAGTTGATAACAATTCCATCTCCATCCCCTTGCACCGATAAACTACATAATACAAAGGATTCTTCTCTATGTTTCATTAAACACCCTCAAGACAAAGTGAGTTAACCTTCCAACTACTTCCCTCAACCCACTATGCAATCTCCTCAACTAGTGATCCTCCTATTATGCAACACACATTCCTAGTGTAAAATGGGTTCACCTCTAATCCACTGCAACCCTCACCTACAAAGTTAGTATGATTCTTCCTCTCAAGAACTACACATTCAATAGTTTGCGTGCCTAGTCTTGTTGTCTCTGTTGACTAGAAACCCTCACTGTGCAATCATATTATCCTGATTGGTATCGTACATGCATTTCACAATTCTAGTGCACAGTGTGTTGGGCTTCGAAGTTACAGTTTAGTGAATTCCTTAAACACTTAATTTTTCAACCTGGGACGAAGTAAGCTTTGAAGCGTAGCATATGAAATACCAAAAACTTTTGGTTTTAACTTCTGTAAATCCTATTTCCAATCCTCTAACTAAATTTGTAGAATCAACAAGAAATTAAATTGCAAAGAAAACCTTTCAGAAAAACAACACCAAGCCACTCTGGCTACTGGATTCAATTAAAGAAAAATACTCGCCAAAAACCTTGACATAAAAATTAAAGCATGCCTTGAAATCAATCTGAAAAGAATATTCAAAGATAAAATATGTTCCTGTGATTGAACTCCAATTCTTAAAATAACAAAAAGAATGGTTTTCTATTATACTTTTAAATAATATGTTTCCTTTCCTAAAAACGTCTCATTCCTTTACTAGAGAAATCATGTTCCTGTACCAAAATGAGTTTCATTCCCGCATTTAGATACTCTATTCTGGTAGAGGGATGCTCTATTCTTGTACTGGAATGTTCTGTTCCTCTACTGTTGGGTCTATTCATGAACTAAGAACTCATTGTTCCTGTACTAGAACTCACTGCTCTTGTACTAGAATTCATTGTTCCTACACCAAGATAGTCTTGTTTTCAATCACCCTTCACTCAGATATTAATGTGTTACATCTAGTAAACTGGAAATAATAAAAATAAAGAAGAAACTTCAGATTGAACTTTAATGAAAGAGAGTCCTATCTAAAGAAAACATTCAATAGAAATGACTCTAAAAACTAAAGGAAATTCTCACGATAGCAGAAAGGAAACACACCTGTGCTATAAATGAAATTACTTATCATAAAAGACGAAACTCAACCCTTTTCATTTCTCGGTCATAATAATAAATATACCTGACCTTGAAAGGTAAATTTTATAAAATCATTAACCTAGAAAAATACCATAAATGATTCTTGTAATCGGTGATGTTTAGTTTGCGTTTATATGCAAAACCCTTACCATTTTTACTTCATACGTAGAGCTATCATTGTACTTCCAGTGTTTGGTTTCATATAAGGGCACATTATATTGTAAGGAAATGAAATAAAGTTAAATCATCAAAATCATAACCCTAACCAATCATTCAGAATAACTAAAAAACATGTTTCTTAGAAAAGGAAATAACATTGAAATGATTTAAGCAAAGAAATGAAATACTAAAAATGGAAATAGAAATCAACCCAAACACATGAGAAATCCTCACATCTAAGATCATACATAAAACATGCACAAGGGTTTTTCCAAACCTCCAAGGTCAAGCATGTAAAAGAAACCACTTTGTTCACATCAGCATAACGAGATTTAAACACACTACGAAAGGTGGGGTGAATGAGATGGGTTGGCTATGCCCTAGCTGACCAACTCATTTCCCTCTACAAGAATTCTGAAATCAAATTTGCAAAGGAAACATTAGAGGTAATGACAAGAACTAAAATATGAAACTGGCATTATCTCCTTCTTTTATTCAATGTCTTTCGCAAATATACATCGTAAAACCATGGAACCAACTCAGAGAGACATGGTGATACAAGATTACAAAATATTACAATAATAGTGTATCAAAAGTTTTTTACCTATCCTAGAATCCCTATTTTATATGTAGATACTCGGCTCTCGACCATAATGCATGTCTTAATAGGAAAATATGTTGGGACAATGACCGACCTCCATATTTAGCCCATCCATAATGATCCAAGCCTATCTTTAGCCCATGCATAACACTCCATGCTTGATGCAAAAAATGCAACAGACCCTTGTCAAAAGGTGTGTGCCATACCTTAACAAGTGTATTATTTTTGGAGCCAATCTTAAACTAATGGGATGACTTACCACTTGGTACAAGAACGAAAGACGATACAAGAATTGTGAATCCTACAACAACCAAAATCTGGTTTTGATTAACGAAATTTACTCACCATTCCTTAAGGAAATATGAATAGATAAGTTACAAAGGAATATAAGCCTATTCAACTCTTTCAATGAAAAATAAGATCCTATGATCTGTATGCAATAAAATCAGAAAAGGAGACCAAGAACCATGTGTAAAGGTTTTAATTTAATTGTGAAACAAAGGTTTGGCTAACATTGTTAGGACAAAGATAGAGTTTAAAAAGGAAAATTGTGACAACCAACATCCCCCAAACTCATCTTGTTGTATGTCCTCATACAACTACTGACCTCTGCAAAAAACAAAATTGAAAGCCTTTCTTTACTTATGAATCTAAATATTGATTCCTGACCCCTCTGCCTTAATCATATTGCTATAGTCCTTCCTCAGGTGCTGAAGCTCTTTCCTCAAATGAGTTTTACAATGATATGCATGAAATATCCATTTCCATTTTTTTTTTCCATTCCTACACCACCTTTAACAATTCTTTGTTCATGCTTTTCAATGTAGTATTCTTATCTATTATACATCGATTTAAACCTTCAAGTTCATATCTGGTGCTTCAACTCTTAAATTTGACTTTTCACACTAGAGACAAAATATTTCTCCCCATCTTCTTCTTGTATTGTCACTTTCTTGACCACTCACTCATAGAAAGTGTCATTAGTTTTTATTTGCTTTTCTAGCTCCTACATTCCAAGATCAAGAGGAATAATATCCTCATGCTCTTCTACTATAGGGTCTTTTGTTACTTTTGGCACCATGTCCTGTTTATGAGCTACCTTTTTCTTCTTGAATTCCTTCATTGGAGATGACAGAGGAATGTCACCCTCCTCCTCAACATAACTCGGAGTAAGGATCAAAGTACCCAAAACTGCAAATTTTTATAATATGGGAAGGTTATTCCACATTGTCAAATTTTTTGTACAAATATCAACAGGAAAGTTTTCCGAAGGAACACACTGCACAGAATCCTTAATGATCTTTATTGTAGTAGTTTCCATAAACGACTCTTTTTCCAAATAAGCATGGCATCTTTTCAATGAACCTTGTGCAACCCTTCCTGAAGGTCGAGGATTCTCCATTTAACTTTGTTCGTTACACTACTCCTTTTTCTTAGGTATTGACTTCTTGGACTGAGGTTTGTTAGTTTTCAGTATTTGACCCTTGCCACCTTTTAAAGGTGGTGGTTACTTCCACTATTGAGGGCTAAACCTTAGCTTGACAACGTTCCTTCTTCATTTCTATGGTTAACTCCTACGAGAAGGTCATTTTACTGTGCTTTCACCTTGAAATGGTTCTAAAAATGTTTCCCATGTAGTGCCTCTATTCTCCATTTCCTTTTTAACCAAAATTTTAATTAAGACATAATGGCACAATTGAAATCCTATCTGGTCTCTTACTCTTTTGCACACTTTTCGACATCTTATATAAAGTTTCCAATAGAAAATGAGTGAAATTGATCAGTTTACTTGACTGAAAATATAGCAGAAGTCGAATGTGGTAGAGATAAGTTAATGAGTACCACCCTACATAGGTGAAGAACTTCTAGAGAATATAGCATAAATATATCAATTTATTAACCATCTCACTCCTCTACAATCCATTTTTCTAATTCACAACATAGTCTTCTTCAAGTAGAAAATGATGCCACACAACATTTTCTAGTTCACCCTTCTTAAACCATTTCTTGCCCATGGCTGGTAGCTATGTCGTCTAAGAAATCAAATGCTCCATCACTTGAATCTATAGAGAGACAACTATGAATTTCCTTCCATCAAAGGTGCATGCAAACTCTTGAGCTACAACAAAATCATAACCATCGAATTCGGCCATGAGGAGAAGAAACCTTGTTTCTTGCAATGGGGAAATTTCCCTCATACCCTATCATCACATCAAGTTATTTTAGAGACCATGGTCCAATGCAGACTAGTATCATAGTGCTTGAGGGTTACACTACTCCCACTTTCCTGCAAATTCTTGAAAGAAAGACACTTCTTGACATGAAATTTTTGAAAATTCTAAGGGTGTGCTTACAGTCTCTGTATTTATCAAATTTGAATTGCATGCATCGATGTCTTGATTCATGATCCTCAATGTCCTATCCACTTATACTAGTGATTAATTTGAGTTCCACCGTATTAATGTAAAAAAATTTATTGGAAAGGCCATACATTTTGTATGATTCCATGGTAAGAAGGGTAATGATGTCTAAAGGTGACAAAGATGGTTTAAAATTTTAAGGGGAAAATGTATGGTTTACATATGATAACGATCAAACTATAAAAGGGTGACAAGGTTCGGGTAATAAATCAGATAAGGAAGAAATATTTTACACACGTTCCCAATCCCATGATGATTTCAACTAGAACATGGTTGTTCTTTATTAAAATAAGGTTAATTAGACTTATGATATCCCTACACTTAAAATATTTATTCCTACTGGCCATGATAAATAATTTCAATCAAATAAAATATTTAACAGTCATGGCTATTTTCAAAAATAGCCATCGTGTTTCTAAACAATAGTTTAAAATCAATCCATTAAAACTCATGATTACAACATAATTCATGTACTATGATAGGGTTCATATACCTGAACCCAACTTTCCCGTATTGAAACATATTCCTCAACTAGAAGCTACGGTTCCTATACTACATAAGGGATTCATACAGAATCAATTTTATTTGTTAGAAACAGGCTGAATTGATCAATAAATTGCATAATTTAAAGGTTTTTCTTCTATCATCTATTTCTAGGTGTCAATATGCTTTCTTGATTTCATCAAGTAAGGTCTTCAAAGATTCATCAGTTCCTGCAAAAAGATTATGAGGGAAAGAAAGAAGCGAGAAAGGGGTTGATTTTTAGAAAGGGAAGGAAATTATTGAGGGCACTTGGAGTGAGATAAACCACAAAAGGTATATAGGAAAAATGGAATAGGAAAAAAAATGATCTGAGGGAAAAGAGAAATCAGGATAAGAAACTCGTGAAGAATAGTAGGGAAATTGTAACTAGGGCAAAAGAAGAAATAGAGGGAAAAATTACGAAAAGGGAAAAAGAAGAAAGGCAGAGTTTTTACCTCATTCCACAAATGTTTCTTCCACCTAATGTTGTACCTTTAATAAATTAACTACAGCTGGAGTTTTGCAACACTTGTACAAGATCTTCCATGTCAATTTCCCTGAACTTGGATAACGACTTAGTTCTACCAGTCATTCTATTGTCACCAAAAAACTTTATAGAAACCTGCTTCTTCTCAATGAAAATCATCATTTATAATAATCAAGTAACATCCCTTTTTATTAAAAAATTGATCCACCTGCCAACATGCTGATTTTTAGGTAGACCCTTCCATGACCATGTTACCAAGATTCTTTTCACAGTCATAAGTAAATATTTTTTTTCAATTTGTTAATTTTCTTGTTTTTTTTTCTTTTCTTTTTTTTCAATATTTATTTATTTATTTTTATTGTAAAAGAGAGAAATGAGATTCATAGTAGGTTTGCATCACAACCTAGCATCCTTAATTCTGGTTGTTGTTGCACTTGTTGTATGAAGTCTTCCTTGGTGGCGGGCTAAAAAATATACCTTGAGTCTATGCCCATCCACAAGGAAAACTGATTCTTGTCCATCAATGGTCTTGATTTCTTTTGGCATTTTGATGCACGTGTTGTCCTTGATACCAACTCACTTGTAACAGAACATGTATATGGTAACTAGATGAATCCACAAGTTAGTTTATAGGTGACAGAGTGATGGAACATAATAAAGGAATGATGGGACAAAGGTTTACAGATAAGAATGAGAAGTTTTATAAAGGTGAATATTTAAATATCTATGCATGGTTTTGTCATGTCCAAGTCGCGTATACATGTAGGTAAAAGGAAGAAAATTCACGTACATGATGGTGCACTAGTTTAAGAATATCAAGGGTTCTTACCATGGTATTAGCCCACAGTATTGAGTGCAGTAACGGTTACTTGATCCCATCTAACATTACCACTTGCACTAGTGTAGTTTTGACTCATGGTATTGGCTAAGGCTCTAACTATATAAAGAGGTGAAGATCAAAGTGCTATGTGTGCAGGTGAAAGGATTTTTGAAGAATACCTTAATATGAAGTATATTTTCATTGTAAGGGCCCTAGTTGACACATAGGTCTGAAATAATTATGTAGGGATGAATACAATGATGGATCAGGATCATGAGACTTGAAATGGCTTTCCATTCTATGATTTTCTCATGAATTGACTAGATCAATGTATTGGCACATGTTTATATCTCTGAATATTATGATCTCGATATTTGTAAATTTTTGAAGAGCTGTGAAATTTAAGGTCAAAATTTGTAGATCTATATGCAAGTTGGTCTCGGTTAAGTTGTGTATACACACAGGTTCATTTCTTCAAAGTCACATATATAAAGGAAGAGTTTTCATTCATAAATTACTAATCAACCTGATTAGTGTTGTTGTATCTCTGATGTCTGCCAATGATGTCCTCATGTTGATCTGGCTTGAACGATAATGTCTGAAGTAGAATTGACTGAATTATGACGTTAAATTTGGTTACATATTGCTTGAAAAGATTATTGATGTTGCTAACTATATCAGGTCTTTGTAAGCTAACATACTATTTCAGAATAGCTCTAGTCAACTTTGTGTTTCATTTAGAATTACAAGTTTTTAGTATATTGAGATCTGTATGCATGTTTCTCTACAGAAAAGTGTGTATACTCATAGGTTATCTTGAGTGAAGTAGTGTATACAAGTTGGCATGTGAATGATTAGGGTTGCAGTTGATCTTTTGTGTTGATGTAGTATTTTGAGTTTAGTTATGTGTTCTGGTTACAATGATCTCAATTTTCAGTTTGAATTAAGTTGGTTCTTACTTCAGTTGATTGATAAGTTGTGATGTATTAAAGTAGGTGGATCAAGTGTGAAAATTTATGAAACGTGGTCCAAAAATGTTGCTGAGGGTTGTAGCCTTCAGTGAGGATGTTGAAGCTTTCTGCGAGTAGTAGATGGTAATCAAATCAGGGGGTTGGTGCTCCATTCCAGTAGGAGTTGGGGAACGAGTGAAGGTTGCAACCTTCAGCAGGTGGATGCCTATGTATTGGCATGAGTCTGCACTAATACAAGAATGTAAGAATTTTTTGATATTAACAAGTTTGAATACTGAGATGACAACAGTGGTAGTTTTCTCCCACATTCTATTTCCACCTTACATCCAAGTTTTGATGTGTGTTTCTTATGTGTGATACTTTATTTTATGCTTATTGGGCCTGCTTATTGCTTATCAAGTTCCTAATAAATCACTTACATTCTGGTTTAGTTTTAACAAATAAAGAATTAGTTGCTTAACAAGTTTACTAATCATATGTTAGTTTCTTTTACAACATTCATGTACATACGTGAGTTGGGTTTAGTAAAGTCACCTACATATTTTACAAAATAAACGTATTATTATGATTTTTTAAAATAATGATTCACGACCCATCTCATTATTTTTCCTAAAAATTGAAATTAGAGAAGGTACTCCAAAATAAGCCTGATCGCTTGAAGGAAGATCTCCCAAGATGAGTAATCAAAGTGGAATGACATCTATCACACCACCACTCTTGAACAAAAATAATTTAATATATTAGAAGACAAGAATCAAATCCTGTCTTTAGTCCGTTGGAGCAGATGTTTGGGCAATTGTGGAAGGAGGCTACAAATATCCAACAATAGTTCCCACAGATGCAGTAGAAAAGAAGACACATGAAACCAATGCCAACGTTGTCAAAGCAATATTGGGAAGTTTGACAAAATCATAATTTCTCAAAGTTATGGAGTTAAACACAACAAAAGAAATATGGGATAGAATCATTCAAAGCTATGAAGGTGATACGAAGGTAGAAAGTGCTAAACTCCAAACTCTTAGAATTCAATATGAAACTGTCATAATGCATAATGATGAAAGTATTGCTAGTTTCTTTCTATGTATAGGTCAGATTGTAAATCACATGAAAAATATGGGTGAAAAAACAAGGGGCACCACTTTCGTAGAGAAAATATTAATATCTTTAACTCCTAAATTCGAGCCAAGAGTGTGTGCCATTGAATAGAAGTAGGATCTATAGAATCTTACTATTGTTCAACTTCATGGGATCCTGACTTCTTTTGAAATGAGGAAAGAAGGTCCCTCAGAAGTTAGGGAAGATGCATTTAAAGCATTTGCAAAAGGAAAAGAAAAGGAAGAACATAAGGAATTAGGATATATATCAGAAGAAGTTGAGGTGAAATTTGTAAAGGAACTTCAACTAGGCACGAGAAGATTCAAAGATAAGATTCCCTTCAAATGTTTTGGTTGTGGTAGAGTTGGTCATTGTGTTGCAAAATGTCCTCATAAAGATAGCCATGAAAAAGGGAATGATACTAAAAAAGGTAATAGGAGATGATTCCACAATAGAAGAAGTTATTATAATCATGAATATAGTGATCAATTATCAAATAGTGAAGAAGGAGAATCTGATCAAGATCTTACTCATGGTTTTTGAGAAAAATACTAATGAGTGTAATGATAACTTTGTGGATTCTTTAGATGAAAATTATTTCTTTTAAGAAATTAATCAACTCAAAATTTAATTGGAAGAAAACAAAGTAGCCATACATACATTGAAGCATCAACTCACAGAAAAGGAAAAGCATAATGAGAATCTAGAATTTGAAGTAGTAAGTCAAAGAAAGGAACTTGAGAAAATAAAAACTATGAATCTTAGATTTGCTAAAAGATCTGAAACTTTAGATGAAATTATCAAGGTACAACACTCTCCTCTTATGAAGATAGTTCTTGGATACACTGTAGCAACATCTCAAACAAAACATTCTTCAGCCACCACCAGAAGCTATCTAAATGTAGCAAAAACCAGTCAACAAAGCTTCAGTCCTCAACAAAAGAATAAATATAAACCACAGGTAAAGCATGTTCACTCTAATCCAAGCATGAACAAGAGAAAAAGCACCAGTCAAAAGGTAAACAACACCAGAAGATTCAATGATCACAAAAATTTCTTCTCTAATGGACAATGTTTCTCATGTCATAATTTTGGTCATAAGGCTGCTTAATGTGTTTCATACAAAACCATCATGAATAGAGAAGCAAGAAAACAAAGGAATAAGATAGGTGTCAAAAAGAACACTTATCATGACATTTCACCTCTTAAAGATGAAATTGAATGCTCATTTTGCAATAACTTTAGACATGAAGAATCTGAATGTAGGAGCAAATTATAGCCAACCTCTCAAAAGGAGCAAATATCAACAAATTCTAAGATATGGAAAAGGAATGAGTTACAATTTGAAAGTTTTGGAATAAGTTTGTTTGCAGAAGGACAAGAAAAATAATGGTATATTGATAGTGGAGGCTCGAAACACATGACAAGTGATAAAGATAAACTTATTTCGTACAATGCTTTAGCGAAAGAAAAGATTGTCACTTTTGGAAATGACTCACTTATTGTCATGAAGGGTAAAGTTTTTGTTTCTCTAAAAGAAAAGGTTAAAGTTGGTAATGTTATGTATGTTCATGGATTAAATCATAACTTTTTGAGTATTAGCCAAATTTGTGACCAAGGAAATGAGGTGGTACTCCGATCAGAAGAATGTGTGGTTCATGAACTTGACACAACAAAGACCATAAGAAAAGGAACGAGCACCCTGAGAAATCTATATATATTGAAAGGTGGCCAAGAACAATGTTACCTAGGAAAGGCAAAGGAAAGCAGGTTATGGCACAAAAGGTCAAATAAGCAAATAAAAAAGGCTCAAAGATGTTCGTGATCTACCCAACATCACCCTACCAGAAAGTACCATATGTAAGTCATGTCAATTCAGTAAGAAAACCAGAGTTCAATTCAATTCCAAATAAGGATTAGCAAGTAAGTCTCTTGAACTTATACATACTGATTTGTGTGGACTAGTAAGGAAAAAGTCACCTCGTGGAGAACACCACTACATATTATTCGTTGATGAATTTTCTAGAATGTGTTGGTTTGGTTTATTGAAACACAAAGATGAAGCATTTGATAAATTTAAAGTCTTCAAGTATTAGTTGAAAATGAATTAGATATAAAATGAAATGTCTCAGATCTGACCGATGAGGAGAATACATATAAGATGAATTCTTTGATTTCTGTGAACAACATGGCCACATAAAAAGACAAATTTTTGTATCTATAACTCCTCAACAAAATGGCGTGGCAAAAAGAATGAATATAATTGTTCAACGAATGGTTCATGCTATGCTTGATGAGTTTGGAACTCCTGACACTTTTTGGTGTGAGGTTGCACATACCAAAGTAAACATTCTCAACAAGGCTCATGTTCATGTGAATAGTGATAAAACTCCATATGAACTTTGGTCTGGTAAGCCTTCCACCATAAAGCATTTTAGAGTTTTTGGAAGAAAATATTTCATAAAAAATAATGTTGAAAAACTTGGTAAGTTTGAAGCTAGAGAAGATGAAAGAACAATTATTGGTTACTCATCTAGAATCAAAGGATACAAATGCTACAATAAGAGACTTTGGAAAATTGTTGAATGCATTGATGTTCTGATTGATGAAGCATGCATAGATCCAAAAAAGGTAACATCAAAAGAAGGTGATGATTATGATGAATGCTTTCCAACATCAAATCATAATGATATAGAATAAGGAACTAATGAAGTGGCAGAAGAAGACACATCAGATAAAGAAGAGGCTCCATCCAAGTATTCAAAAGAACCATCTAGAAACTCAAATTCTAGGAGAAAAGAAATATAGGGTACAAACAAGAACAACCCTTGTAGGATCTCCTAGTTATCTAGATTTATTATCCACAATTCAACCAAAAAATGTAAATCAAGCTAGTAAAGATGAATGTTGGGTTAAAGCCATGGATGAAGAACTTGAACAAATTGAAAAAAATGATACTTGGAAATTGGTTGTAAGGCTTGATGACAAAAATTTTGTTGGGAGAAAATGGATATTCAAAAATAAGTTGAATGAAAATGGAGAGGTCATTAGGAATAAAGATAGAATTGCTTGTAAAGGTTATACTCAACAAGAAAGTATACACTTTGAAGAAACATTTCCACCAGTAGCTAGACTTGAAGCCATAAGAACGTTTCTTAAATTTTCAACTTTTCGACATTTCAAAGTGTATCAAATGGATGTAAAATCTTCTTTCCTTAATGGATATATAGAAGAAGAAGTATATATTGAACAACCAGAAAGATTCATTTTGGGGAATGACGAAAACCTTGTATGTAAAAAAAAAAATAATTTATATGGGATAAAACAATCTCTGTGGGCATGGTATTATCGTCTTCACAAATATTGTCAACAACAAGGTTTCACAAAAGGATCTGTCGGAAACAATTTGTACACAAACATTGAGGATGATAAAGTATTAATTATTGTTGTTTATGTTGATGATATCATCTTTAGTAGTAAAGAAGAATCTATGAGTCAAAACATTTCTTCTATTATGCATGGATAATTTGAAATGTCTTTACTTGGAGAATTAACCTATTTTCTTGGTCTACAAGAATGACAAGAAAAAGATGGCATCTTTCTCTCACAAACAAAATATCTCAACCAAATTCTGAACAAGTATGGGATTGAAGATTTCAAAACTATATGTACTCCCATGATGACAAGATGTAGCCTCAGTTCGAATTAAGATTCTCCCATAGTAAACCAACCATACTACATGTCTATGATTGGAAGTTTGCTTTGTCAAATAGATACCAGACCACATATCATGCATGTAGTTGGGATTGTTGGATGTTTCCAAGACAATCCAGAGGAATCACATCTTCAGGTAATAAGGAGAATATTCAAATATCTCTAAGGAACCCAAGAATTTGGTCTATTGTTTCCTAAGGATGCATATATTACCCTCCATACATACACAAACGCAGATTGGGTTGGAAATGTTGATAACCGAAAAAGCACTAGTGTAGGTGGATTTTACATCGGGCCCTTATTGGTATCTTGGTTAAGCAAGAAGCAAAGTTCCATTGCCTTATCTACAACAAAAGAAGAATATGTGGCTACTACATCTTGTTGCACAACTTCTATGGATGATGAAAACATTACAAGATATACAAATCAAATGTTCACCACCCATCCCCATCATAAGTGATAATACAAGTGCTATTATTATTTCAAAAAATCTGGTTATACACTCCAAGACCACACATATTCTAATTAAGTATCACTTTCTATGAGAACAAGTGCTTGAGAAAAAGGTTAAACCGGAGTATGTTACCTCCAAGGAATAATTTGTTGATATATTTACTAAACCTCCTCCTAGAGAAGCAATCGGATATTTCAGACAGAAACTAGGAGTTGTCTCTACCTCATTTTCTGTTAATCTAGTCTTCTTAGTCTACAGGTGAAAATTCGGAAGTTTGCTTTCTATACATGGGTTTCATGAAGTATATTCATGTATATACGTGTGTTTCTTTGCAGACAATCACATATATTTTGCTATGATATAAAAACAGTGGGATGGACTCAAGATCAGCCTTTGACATGTTACTGACAATTATGATTTGATTTTTCTTGGTTTGGTGTTGATGGGTACAATCTCTTGATATAGCATTGAGCTATGTTTTTCTCATTTATATTTATTTTATTGATGAATGAGTTGTTGACAATGAAGAGGTAGCACAGGTTTAGGGGGTTCTTTAGCTTTACAGAATATAATGCATTGTTGGCATTATGGTTGCTGAATTATGCTACTATTAGGATCTTTTGGTCTCAGTTATTAATGTCAAATTTGTCATTTGATGTAAAGGTCATGTGGAGACCTATGATATATTAATTGCCATATTCAATCATGCATGCACTTTTGAGGTCATATCAAATATGTAAGCCCACTTGTGATTTGAAAATGGGGCACTTAGGCTCCTTGTCTAACTTACAAGAACCTCTCCCACTTCCAAAGATTTAAATATTCCCAAGTCATATTGATTAACCAATGCGGAAATAAAAATACTTGAAATTATAGGTGTATGCTTATATTTATTGTTGGCTCTTTATGTGCTTTAAAATCTACTATGTATGCTGATATGTAAATACATACAATAAATACTAATGCAACAATAAACAACACACATAGAACAATAATTTAATTAGGAGTTCACCCAAAACTCTTGGGATACATCTCCGTGAGCTCTAGTCGACTCAACTAGGCTCTCTGGGATTATGGTATAAGTCCCTTTTACAAGATCTTGGCTCAAATCCTGTTGTTTTACATAGAAACAGTGCGTTCAGACACCATTTTATCCCCTGGGTCTTGAAGCTCTCAATTTACTGGCTCTCGACTCTTGGCTCTGGCTCTTGGCTCTGGCTCTGGCTCTAGCTCTTGCTCTAGCTTCTTCGGCTTTCTGTCTCTTTACAGCCCTCTGGCTTTGCACTTGAAACCCAAGTGACTCCCCTGGCTATGCGCGCTTCAACTTTTTCTTTCTGTGCTACCTACTTTTTGCTGCTGCCTATTTGCACTGCTCTCTCTGGCCTTAGCATCTTGCTTTGGCTCTGCTTATGCTCAGTTTCAGCAACAACTCCAACAACACCTTTCTATCTCTAGCATTCATGGCTTTTAAGCCAACTAGTGTTGTCCATTCGTTTCCACTTCTTGGGCTCACTAGCTCCCGGCCTCTATCCATTCAAATCCCCCTTCTAAATGTTGGCAATCATGGCATAATTTCTGCAGGGAAGGTGGTCACCTATTCCATAATGGAATGGACTAGCGATGCCCTTGAAATCCCAAAGATGGTCATTCTCGGCTTACACAGGAAAATACATAGAAAGCCTATAAAATCAGCCCAAACACGTCTATCGGAGTTGAAAAATTATGAACTCTGCCTTATTTTCCACCGGGTTTGCCTTTTAAATCGCCAACGCTAGTCACAAATGCCCATTCCATGGTTTCACTTTGTAATTTTAAAATACATTTAAAACACTTAAAATATCACAAAACGACTTTTTATGGTAGACTTGAAACATTTATGAAGTGGAATTCATAACCTTGTCAGATCTGCATATATATCGCATCGCACATATATATGTAGCCAACTTTGTTGTACTGCAGCGACACGATATTGTGATCTGATTTATCGCAATCGCATATCATGCATGCCCACGGTTCCGTGCATATGGAATCACCAATTGCAATCTGCCAAGATCAGCGATCACGATATCGCTTGGCACAGGGTCCTGCCTTTGCCTCATGTCATGGCCACTGCCGATGTTGATCCACTGATTTTGGTGATCGACATATCGCATCAACCCGGGGTCCTTACCTCATGTTATGTGTGCAGGCCTACCTCTAATCCGACCCGTCGATCTAATCATTGGAGGTCACTGATCGAGGGTGCCTTCTGCCTGAACTTATGTCCTCCTCTTTGTCTCATGCAATGCAATTTTCCCTTATAAGGCCTTTTAGGTATTTTCTCTGGCGTTTTTGCCTCTTTTCCCAAAGAACAAAGGGGAACCTCTTTTTGTGATAAGTTCTTCATCTGAAGTCTGTTTTCACCCATTCATGTTGCATTGGATTCAGAATGAGGAGATCTCTACAACGAGACTATTTCTAAGAGAAACCTGCAACTTTAATTTTCCTTTGATCTACAAAAGGATTTGTGCCATTTAGCACATTTTACCTATTATATGAAGTCTTTTAGATGTAGAGGTTTATCTAGGATCCATTTTTGGATCACGCATTCCCACTAAAAGAGATTTTGGTCTACAAAAGACTGACATACTGATCTGAATAGTACCTGAGAGTAACAACACCCTCTTCTTTTAGCCTCCATTGTTTCTAGGAAAGCTAGTGTCTTTTCGAATGACTAGCCCTCTAGGTTTGGTAGCTACCCTGGAAACAATAGCTTAAAGCAATTCAACAATTTCTTCTATGTGTAATAGATAAGAAAATGATGAGGGGACCAACCTGGAACTTCTGCTTAATCCCTTGCTTGATCCCTCTCCCCCTTGACAGAGCTTGCAACTCCTCCCTGTACTTAACCCGCTTGGAGAGTACCTACAGAAACATAGTAACAAAGAATCGTCAAAGCATCTTGCTCTATTACAACATAAACATTACATAATTAGATATATAATGAACATACAATAAAATTCACAAATGATAACATTCACAATTGCACAATCATATGGAAGAAAACTTGAAGAACTTTGTTAAATAGAAGGGAGAATTACAACCCAGTTGTCTGATCCAGCATCATCCTCCCAGAATCAATCCCTCTTCACCTCATGAAATAGCAAGATCACACCAACAATATAGTGCTCTTTTCCTCAACTACAAACTATTAGCACTTCCTTACAATTCACAATATTCCAGCCTCCGGATCTCTTAGATGAGGGATCCATTTATAGATGTGTGCAAGGGTGTGAGTCATCTCTGGGTTTTGATTAGTTTCATTCCACTTGTTAAAATTGGTACCACTTGGATATTTCTTGGATCTCTTACTCATGTTTAGGCGAATTCAGAGAGGCAAGTGTCATAAGAGAAGTGTCTAGAAGATTCCATGAGCAATGACCTAGCAAACTATCTCGAAATTTGTCCATCCTCACCCATCACACCCTATAGAAGACCCAAATAGTATGCATCACACTTAGGTAGTGTAACACTCAGTATGCATCACACCTTGCCAGTGGAGCAATCAGTATGGTTTAGTTTAGGCCATTTCTGGAAGGTTTCTCAGGTGGAAATTTTGCAGAATGATGTAATTAGATGACCATGTTCTTTTAGGGTATGAAACAACTCTTTTAGGGGTTGAAGAGCCCTAGTTTATCGACATATAAGTTTGGGGTTGAAATGCCTAAATATTTCTATAACATTTTCCCTAAAAAGCATGAAGTCGTAAATTTTGATGTCAGATGAAATTCTTTATCATGAGGATCCGAGGTTTCAAACTGGAAAGTGACCTACATAAGTTACAATACAATACATTATCATCATATATTTTCATGATCTAGATGAGGTAGGCATTCCCATGCTCAACTTTATAAATTTGTTTCATGTACATAGATCAGATAGTCATCTGTAGATGCAGTCTGGTGATTCTTCAGATGTAGAGTCATCATCCTTGGTTCGGATGACCATTTATGTAAGATCTTCGTACATTTGATTATTTTTTAATCTTGAATATATCATAGCCCAGATGGATGAAACTAGATCCAGGGTCTTCAAACTCATTCAATCTTTGCCTGATGTACAAGTCAATCCATGTGAAGAGATGTTCTGAAGTCGAACATGGAGAGACATCGCTTGATTACCAGCCAATAATGTGAGCTGTTAACAGCCACGAGAGGAATCACCGATAATGATAATGACCCTCAAGGTACTACAGTACAATTCACATGGTGTGAATCTATGATCCGATGTTGAACACCACGTAAAATCTTTTGGTTGAAGGCCATTGATGTCAACTTATAGCCAGAAGTGAGAAACTTGCCATTGAGGCATGTAAGCTTCAAAGCATTGAAAGGGGTGTTTCTAAGTCAATTTCTTGGATAATGAACTGATGTTGACAAGAAGCAACTTGTCGTAGGAGGATCTTGATGTATCCCACATCTACAACTCGAAACTAAGCAAATGATTTCTAGAGGTGAAAACGATCTAACGACACAAGGTTTAGGAATGATGGTAATGAAAAAATGAAGGTTGGAGGTATTGCAGTGGATGAGGCATTAACGGGATTGTGGTTTCTCAACTGAATGACTTCTCTTTAACGTGTCGACAACACTGATATGGATTGGTAGTGTTAACCCCAAAAGGTGGATGGTGTAAAAGACCAATGGTGAGATGACTAGTGAACGTAATAACCCAACCCAACTCAATAATGGTGATGGAGTGAAAGTGTCGTGTTCAAGAGTGACCTGCTACCATAAATTTCTTCAATTTTTTTCCCCTTTCTCTCCAGTCATTTCTGACCTGTACCTCTTTATTTTTGTCAAACTTGAGGAGGATAACATATGCTTGTTCTATAATTTTCCATTTGGGCAAACCTATCACTATGTTTTAACGAGTCTAGCGACACTGAAACTTAGTCCTTTCTAGAATAGACAAGTTTGTCGCTATTGTTTTAACCAGTTTAATGACAAGGATAAATCAGTCCTTTTCATGTTTAGAGAGTTTTAAAAGGAATGAAAAGAAAAATCCATAAGTTATTTTTTGTAAAATAATCCCTTAGGTCCGAAAAAGGATAAAATAATACAAAAGGGATGACTTTTGTGATAATTTTGACGAGCTGAAAAAGACAAGCGCTTGCACTTTTTTGTAGGATAATCCCTCGGGTTTGAAAAAGTATAAAATTATATAGGAGGGATGACATTTCCAAGCTCTTTAACAAGCTGGAAAGGCAAATTTCTCAACAGTCTTTCCATATTTAACGAGTCTAAAAAGTGTTTAAAGGATACTTGATTTTGACGAACGAGGGGTGTCTAGGGTAGCAACTGGTTTTGGGTAATCTTGGAACTTCTCAAAACATAGTGAATTCTATGAAGAGGTTGGTGAAAAAGACCACTCATCGCAACTGTTCCTAAAAAAGGGTAAACAAGCAAGTGGAAGTGTGTGATCGGTCAAAAGAATGGAGGTGATGAGAGGTACACAACCAAGGCTGAAAAGGTTGATAGAATGGTAATCACAAACATTAATTACTCGAGGGTGGGTTCATTTTTTTACAAGCTTGAACCATGTGGGAACTATGCTTGGATTCGGTTTTTACTTTTACGCGAGCTCAAAACGACAAAAGCTAAAAATTGAAAATGAAAATTGCAAAAAACCTAAAAATTGGAAATGAAAATGAAAATGGAAATGAAAATGGTTTGCATGCCCCCAGCATGATGAAAAGGAGAGTCTCCTATAACCATATGGAAATCACTGTGGTTAGGCATAACAGTTTCATCCAGAAGACAAAACACCTCCTTGGCTTCGCCCAGAGTAGACAAAGGTGAATGGTGTGACAGACCGGTATGACAAACCAATCACATAACCTACAGGGAAACTTATCTTTACAATTGGTTGCATCCATAATAGACAAGGGTGCATGCCCCCCTAAGCTTTGTTACATCTACTAGACTACTCATGGCAATCGGGTGGATGGAATGAAGGTTCAAGAGATACTGCTGATGTAAAAGAACCATTTAGGGATGATGATCAACTTGGAGTTATGTTTGAACTGGGAAATGAAAGCTAGTCAACGATGACAATTTTGCCTTCATTTGGGAAATGCATCACTCGGAAGAGTGTTGAAACAATAGCTTCCATGCTATAAACATAGTCACATCCAAGGAGTAAGTTGTAATTTAAGGGCTCTAGAACTACCATCACATTCAGATGAATGATTTTCCCTCCCAAAGTGATCAGTAACTTGGGAAGGATCCCTAATGGTTGACTGGTTCCTTTGTTAAAGCCTAACAGATTATGTGTAACAGGCATAAGTGATGGTGAACCAAGCGCTCTCCAACCAGTTGAGAAAAGCATACTCACTGATTCCCCTTCATCTATAATAGTGCCAAACACAATCATTTTATGAACTTGTACTATGATCCTAAAAGGTACATAAGAAGGAAGGTGGAATCTTGCTAGTCGATTCCAATCAAAGGAAGTGACTAGACTACTTGGAGGGGGTATTGAATAAATGGGTGAATTAACCCATTGAGTTACAAAAACTGGAGGGTTTTCCTCTTGTCTAGATTGAACAAGCGGATTTCCCTCAAGTTTCTCAGAATCTGAAGTAACAAAAAGTATTTGAATGGTATCATTTCCACTCTTTTTGGGAAAGGTACGACTATCTGAAGGTGGAACTGGATCAACTGTTACCTCGACTTGTTGATTTTGGTCAGGTATAGAATCAAAAGATTCACTTTCAAAGAGAGTGGTTTCGACCAATGGTTGATTTAAGTCAGTCGATTTTTCAACTAGTAAAGGACTTGGGGAGAGTTTCTTGTAGCCAGATGGAAGTCGTTGCGATGAAGCAGGACGGTTATCCAACACTCTTTTGGCTTCATCCAGAAAAGGACAAAGGTGAAGGGCATGGTTCCCTTCACACAACCTACACGGAAACCTAAAATTTCTCATATGTTCATGAATTTTACTATCACTAGTCAAAGGTGTGTTATCAACATGATCTCTAGAAGTTGATGACATAGGATGGTGCGAACGGGGAGACCATTCCCTCAAGATCTAAGGAAAGCAAGGATAGTCTTGAGAAAAATGGTCACTCGCACAAATTATGCATGGATATTTGGCTTTGGAAAGTCAAATGTGTAGATTTTCACTAGATGATGCATTCAAAGCAATGGTTGCTTGGTTGCCCCATTGCTGAATTGGCTTCTTCTTCTTCTCCTTCCCTTTCTTCTTCTTCTCAGCCACCTAGTTACTAGAATCACTACTTTCACCAAGTGAAGAGGAAGAAGGGGAGGGAGAAACAAATGAAGAAGAAGGCGAAGGGTCAACTTCAGTATCAACTGGAGGTTGATTTTATCGCGAAGGAACCATGACATTTTGAACCATAGAGGTTGAAAACAACCATACTAGTAGTCCAAGGGTAATTCCCAGGAGGGACAATGTGGCCATATACAGAGCACGAATATTTCCACAAAAATAAAAAGGACTAGGATTCCCCTCAAAAGGGATTCCTTGATTGGTAGATCCTAGATTTGTCTCCATTAATCTCAACCTAAGATCAACTAAGGAATAGGGATGTTATTTTGAATTCAATTAATTTTAAAGATGCTTTCACATAACCTTGCTTTTTTAGTTTTTAAGAGTCGAGAAAAAGCTAAAGATGGCCCTAGTCTCCTTCGATTTTTAATGACCTTGAAGTGACAAGTTCTCAGATGGACCTTTTCTTTTAAAGAGTCGAAAAGGAAAAAAGTGACTACCCTCGAGAATCTATATAGAGGGATTACAAAACCAATCGAAAAATTGCAATATACACCTTGGTGATAAATTTAAGAGAAATTACCAAGGACTTATATATGGTAGTCAATCTTCCCGAATGTTGTGTTCAGTGCATTGCGATCAATAAAGCGGTAGACTCAGCTTCCTATGGATAAAGGATATAAGCCTATTGTGGTCTCCCAATATATACTCGATGGTATGGGGAGCACAAGTCCGTGCTAGAACTTGTTGTATCAAGGAGGAGGAATCACCCAACCTTTAATGAAAATGATAATTACTAGTTTTTACAATGCTAGAACACGTCTCTAGCCTAGACCTCTAGATGTGTTGTGTTAAGTTCCAAAGCGTTTTTAGCTTCATTGAAATTTATTTTAGAGTTGATCTTGTTTAAAGTTTGCCTTTCAATGGTTCACCATGCAATGTTGATTTGAGATTCCTAAAATGTAGCCTACAATGATAAACAATCTTTGTTTATTTTGAGCGATGAAAATCCTAGCTACTAGGGAAAGAAGATTACAATTCTTTCAAACAATGAGCAAAGAGCACACACTAGTGCATTTTCCTAAATCATTTTTTGCACATAAAATGAATGCAAATGCAAAGGCATGTATTTGTTTTTCATTCTCCTTAATGTAAAAATGCCAAAGAGGAAAACTAAATGCAACAAAGATCTGAAATATTTCTTTCAAAATGACATTTTCGACATTTTCTTCTTCAAGAGAGAAAGGAAGACTAAACAAAACTTTTAATTTTTGAATAAAAAAATGCTTTTGACACTTCGAATAAAAACAAATCAAATAAAATACATGAAAAAAAGTTCAATCGACTATCCAGGGAAGGAAAAATCCAGGACACTTCTCTTTTGGACACAAAACGACAATTACGACACTTTTTGTACCAAAGTGATAGATCGATTTAAACAAATTTTCGACAAAGGATTGTAAGTGATGAACAAATACATAAAAACATTTACTAATCCTAATATAATGGAGGCTGATCTATGTGATGCAAGTAGGCTTTAGTAAGGAGGCATTGTTCATAAACAACAAAACACCTAAACAAAATTGAAAACAGGGTCAAAAACCCCCAATTTCTAGAATGGAAATAGGTTCATTCAGTCATTCCACTTGGGCTTCACAGTAACATGGATGAATTGCACTTTAAACACTTAGGAGGTGTGATGCATACTGGGTTACAATGATAGATAGTACGATGGGCTAGGGAGCGCAACTGAAGTGGGTTTTGGCTCAAATGTGCAGCTGTTTTCAATGAGTTAGGCTGAGCTATGATGAACAGTAAAGAGAAACGTACAAAGGAATGACTTGAGAGGTTACTGAGCTACCAAAATGGAATCTAGACTGCTTGTATATCCATTGTTTAATTCATAAACTAAACCAGAGATTGACTGAAGCAACATTCATCTACTATGCAATTATAGATCAAGAGCATTTCGAAGGCTACTTGGCTGACTTCATGCTCTGTCTATAGTTTATAAAACAAACAATAACAACAAACAAACATCTACTCGCTCCCCAGTGGAGTCGCCAATTTGTTTATGGGAAAACTAGTGTCTTTTTGAACAACTAGCCCTCTAGGTTTGGGAAGTACCCTTGAAACAATAGCTTAATGCAATTCAAAATTTTCTTCTATGTGCAATAGATAAGAGAAAGATCAGGAGACCAACCTAGAACTTCCACTTAATCCCTTGCTTGATCTGTCTCCCCCTTGATAGAGCTTGCAACTCCTCCCCATACTTAACTTTCTTGGAGAGTAGTTGCAGAAACAAAGTAACAAAGAACCATCAAATCATCCTAATTTATCACAACATAAAAATTATAGAATCAGATATATAATGAACCTACAATAGCATTCAAAAATGATAGCATTCACAATTGCACAATCATATGGAAGAAAAATTGAAGAACTTTATTAAATAGAAGGGAGAATTAGAACCCAGTTGTCCAATCCATCATCATCCTCCCAGCATCAATCCCTCTTCACCTCATGAAATAGCAAGATCACACCAACAATACAATGCTCTTTTCCTCAATTACAAACTATCAACACTTCCTTATAATTCACAATATTCCAGCCTCTGAATCTCTTAGATGAGGGATGCATTTATAGATGTGTGTAAGGGTGTGAGTCATTTCTGGGTTTTGATTAGTGTCATTCCACTTGTTATAATTGGTTCCACTTGGAGATTTATTGGATCTCTTACTCATCCTTGGGAAAATTCAGAGAGGCAAGTGTCATAGGAGAAGTTTCTAGAAGATTCCATGAGCAACCACCTAGTAAACTATCTCAAACATTTGTCCATCGTCGCTCATCGCGCCCTATAGAAGGCCCAAATAGTATGCATCACACCTGGGTAGTGTAACACTTAGTATGCATCACACCTTGACAGTGGAGCAGTCAGTATGGTTCAATTTAGGCCATTTCTGGATGGTTTCTCAGGTGGAACTTTTTGGGAATGATGTAATCATATGACCATGTTCTTTTAGGGTATTAAACAAATCTTTTAGGGGTTGAAGAGCCCTAGTTTATCAACATATAAGTTTGGGGTTGAAGTGCCCAAATTTGTCTATAACATCCACACACTTGCCTTGCATAATGCCTTTAACCAAAGCTCCTGACCACTTCCCTTCTTGGATAGGCTAGTCTTCTTGGGAAGAACTAGCTTCCTGCTTGCCTTCTTGTAGTACTTCTACTGAAATGGTCATAGAAGGTGGTTTGAACTTATTTTCCTTGATCATTGATCCAAGGTGGCTCAAACAAATGTGAAGTATACCTTCTCCACAAAAATTTCATTTGTACCTGTTTGACAAGTTGTCAACAACAACTGTTAACAATAACAGAAATACAGACAACAACTGGATGGCCTAAACTCCTACTTCAACAAAAGAAACATAATTCACAGCTTGCGAACACCTCCATGTCTTATATCTGCATACAAATGATGGACTAGGTAACATGCCCACAAAATTTGCCTTTAGAAAAACAACTCTTCAAGTCAAGCATGTAGAAAAAGACCATTAGGACTCTTTTCAAAAGATGAAATACTTCATTATTACCTCCATCTTGGAGACCAATCAACTTTTTCCAAGTTAATATTGCATTACATGCACATTTACAACAAATAAATCAAACCTTATGTTCAAAACAAGGAAACATCAACATCCCTGTGTCCATGAACATCATGCTCATGCATGCATTTCATCCTTCAACTTCCACTTAAGTACATTGTACTTTCATAGCCAAAATGAAATATAGTGTTGCAGAAATAAAGTGAGTCTCCTACTCAACTTTTCCATTCACCTTCTTGGTAAGAACCTACAACTTGAATCTCATTAACAAATAAATGCAAATAGATGCATCAATAGACATGCAACCTTAATTGGATAAGAACTCTATCCATTTCTTACCAATCCATTTCAAAGGTCCTCCTTTTGTCTACACATAAGCATCAACATGTGAACCATTCTCGGACACATCATTCATGGAATATTTCTCTCCATTTCTACCATCTTCTCTTTCCACTTTCCTCAGCTTGTGTGGAAGTATTGCTAAATTCAAAGTCCAACATCTCTCATTAAGATGCCTTTGCTTGTGGTAGTAAGTGCAACACATGTGCATCCCCTTGCCAGCATGATTTGCCTTGTCCAACAGAACTTTGGCTTTTTGCTTCTTTTCCTTCAAAAGTTTCTTGTATGTGGCCATTCTCTTCCAACATGTGGAAACATGATGGTTATCCAAGCCACAAAAGGAACATGCAATTCTTTTCCCATGCTTATGTGGAAATTTGTCATGCTTTGCACAATCAAAAGGAAAATGTTTAGAACCAGATTTATACCTTTCTCTTTCACCTTTATTGCCTTCATGAGGAGGTGAATAAAATGAAGAGGTGGCTCCCTTTGGGACACCATCAATATCTTCAAGGCTTTTATAGTCTCCCCAACTTTCTGGTTCATGTGTGTGCTTATGAACACCTGAAATTCAACTCCCTCTTGGAGCTGTTTCAATGGCCTTCATGGTAGCTTTGGAACTTCCTCCATAAGCCTGTCCATAGCCAAGACCCAAATACTTAGGCCTTTCCTCAATAATTATTTGCTCAACAATACCTTGTGCATGTCTACCCAAGCCTTTTCCTTCATAGACCATCTTGGACATTAGCTTGGAACCTATGCCTCTTGTATGTTTTTCAAAAGAAGCAATATTAGCATCCTTAAAGGAATTTTGTGACAAACTGCAATGGTTTACCTCTTCTTCAAGTTGATACATGACTAAGACTTCTTGGGCAACAAAGGGCCATGTCTCCAACTCATGCATCCTTTCCAGGTTCGTATTTGCAATATGAAGTTGCCTCTCCATTTCCTGCAATTTGTCAGAAAGCAATTGCTTCTCTTCCTTCATGGAATTCAACTACTCTCTAAGTCTGCTGCTCTTCCTTCCATCCTCATACATTTCTCTCACCATATCCATCATGGTAGACAATTCCTGCTTCATGTCTTCATGAAAGAATCTTGTGAATAAAGCAGAATTTGAGGACCCACTTGTAGAAGTTGTCATTATGCCAATGAACAAAAAAAAAACTTCAACAAGATAAATAAATAGCTTATTCAACAACCATTTGCAACAAACATCTTGTGCTTTAAGGATTGCTTCGAAGTCCTTTGGCATAGAAGAATGCCTTCAGCCCTTTGTCCTTGTTGTCCTTCCTGGACTGAGCTATCAGTAGCTTTCCTTTCACCTCTACAAACTCTAACAATAGTCAGTCTACAAAACAAGCATACAATCAGCCTCTTGTTGTTCAAACACTTTTCAGACAAGCAGTCTTCACTTTGTCAATCAAGAATTCTGATATAACCTTCTTTAAAGGTGTGGCTAATCAATCTCAAGCTCCTTGTTTAACTTACAAGAACCTCTTCCACTTCCAAAGCTTTAAATATTCCCAAGCCTTATTGATTAACCAATGCAGAATTAAAAATAATTGAAATTATAGGTGTATCCTTATACGTATTGTTGGTTGTTTATATGCTTTAAAATCTACTGTGTATGCTGGTATGTAAATGCATACAATAAATACTAATGCGGTAATAAACAAAACACACAAAACAACAATTTAATTAGGAGTTCACCCAAAACTCTTGGGCTACATCTCTATGAGATCTAGTCAACTCAACTAGGCTCTCTGGGATTATGGTATAAGTCCTTTTTACAAGCTCTTGGCTCAACTCCTACTGTTTTACACATAAACAGTGGGTTCAGACACCATTTTATCCCATGGCTCTTGAACCTCTCGGTTTTCTAGCTCTCGGCTCTTGCTCTGGCTATTTCTCTGGCTGCTTTAGCTCTCTGTCTCTTTATAGCCCTTTGGATTGCCACTTGAACCCCAAGTGACTCCCTTGGATGCGTGCACTTCAACTTTTGTTTTTTTCATTGCTCTGTCTCACCTTAGCCTCCTGCTTTGGCTCTGCCTATGCTTAGTTTCAACAACAACTCCAATAACCCATTTTTGTCTCTGACATTCATGGCTTTTAATCCAACTAGTGTTGTCCATTCGTTTCCTCTTCTTAGGTTCACTAGCTCTTGGCCTCTATCCATTTGAACCCCCCTTCTAAGCATTAGCAATCATGGCATAACATCTCGAGGGACGGTGGCTACCTATTTCGTAACAGAATGGACCAACGGTGCCCTTGAAATCCCAAAGATGGTCATTCTTAGCTTACACAGGAAAATACACAGAAGGACTGTAAAATTCCACCCGAACACGTCTATCGGACTTCAAAAATTATGAAATCCACCTTATTTTCCATTGGGTCCACCTTTTAAATTGCCATCGCATGTCACAAATGCCCATTCCATGGTTTCCTTTTGTAATTTTAAAATACATTTAAAACACTTAAAATATCACAAAACAACTTTTTATGGTAGACTTGAAGCTTTTATGAAGTGGCATTCATAACCTCATTGGGTCTGAATATATATCGCATTGCACATATATGTGTAACCAGCTACGTTGTACTATGCTGGTGCGATATTATGATGCGATTTATCGCAATCTCATACCGCACATACCTAGGGTTCTGTGCATGTGGCATCGTTGATTGCGATCCACCAAGATCGGCGATCGTGATATCGTTGAATGCGGGGTCCTGCCTTTTCCTTGTGTGATGGCCATTGCTGATGTCGATCAGCCGATTTCGGAGATAGGCATATCACATCGGCTTGGGGTCCTTACCTCATGTTATGTGCACAAGCCTACCTCCAACCCGACCCACTGATCCAATCATCGGAGGTCACTGATCGGGGGTGCCTTCTGCCCAACCTTAAGTCTTCGTCTTTGCCTCATGCGATGCGATTTTCCCTTATAAGGCCTTTTAGGCCTTTTTTTGGGGGTTTTTCCCTCTTTTCCCAAAGAACAAAGGGGAACTTCTTTTTGTGATAACTTCTTCATCTGAAGTCTGTTTTCACCCATTCATGTTGCATTGGATTCAGAATGAGGATATCTCTACAATGAGACTATTTCCGAGAGACCCCTACGACTTTCATTTTCCTCTGATCTACAAAGAATTTGTGCCATTTGGCACCTTTTACCTCTTATATGAAGCCTTTTAGACTTATAGGTTTATCCAGGATCCATTTTTGGATCAACTTTGTTGGGTGGTAGTGTAAAAAATGTAATCCCACTTGGTTGGGTGGTTGAGTCAAATATGTATCTAAGTATTAGTCCTTGGTGATAGGAAGGTCATACTCAATTTCGTTATAGAATCATGTACTTCATTTGTAAGTCCTTTTGAAGATTTAGCACCTACTTCTGGAGATCATGGACAGAGTAGTGCCAATCAAATCGAAAGGGGGAGATTTGGTCTGCTCTTTTCCCTTGATGTTAAAGGGGGAGAGTATCTGGGTGTTTGAATAATGGTTATCTAATGTATCTAATAGGTTTCTATAGGTTGAGGTGATCAACACCAAAATGGTTTCCATGAAGTCCAAAGGGGGAGATTGTTAGAATTATGATGCATGTGTTGTCCTTAATGGAAACTCACTTGTAACATAACATGTATATGGTAACTAAATGAATTGACAGGTGAGTTCAGAGGTGACAGAGTTATTGAAGAAAATAATAGAATGATGGGACAAAGGTTTACAGATCATAATCAGATGTTTGATAAAAGGTGAATATTTGAAGATCTATACGTAGGTTCATCAAGACCAAGTCGTGTATACACGAAGGTAGAAAGAAGAAAATTTGCATACATCCTCATTCACTAATTTAAGAATACAAAGGTTCCTTACAATGGTAGTAGCCCATGGTATTGAGCTCAGTAATAGTTACTTGATTCCATCCAATATTACCACCGACACTAATGTAGTTTTGAATCATGGTATTGGATATGGCTCTAACTATATAAGGAGGTGAAGATCAAATTGTTAAGTGTGAAGGTGAAAGCGTTTTTTATGAATACTTCAATCTGAAGTATATTTTCATTGTAAGGGCCATAGTTGAAACATAGATTTGAAATAATTATGCACCGATCAATACAATGATGGATCAGGATCATGAGACCTGAACTGACTTTTCATTGTATGATATTCTCATGGATTGACTAGATCTACCTATTGATGCATGTCTTTATCTTTGAATATTGTGATCTGGGTCTTTCTGAAGTTCTAAGGAGCTACGAAATTTTAGGTCAAGTTTGTAGATTTCTATGCAGGTTGGTCTCTGTTAAGTCACATATAGACGGGGGTTCGTTTCTTCAAAGTTTCATACATAAAGGAATGGTTTATATTTAGAAATGACTGATCAACCTAATTAGAGTTGTTGTATCTCTGTTGTCTATCAATAATGTTGTCATGTTGATCTAGGCTCAGTGATAATGTCTAAAGTAGAATTGGTTGAATGATGAAGTTGAATTTGTTTACATATTGATTCAAAATATTATTTATGGCACTAACTATATGAGGGTTTTGTAAGCTAATAGAATATTTTAGAATAACTCCGATCAACTCTGTGTTTGATTCAAAATTACAAGTTTTTAGTATATTGAGATCTATATGCAGGTTTCTCTATAGAAAAGCCTGTATACCCGACGGTTGCCTTAAGTGAAGTAGCATATACATGTTGGTATATGAATGATCAAGGTTGTAGTTGATTCTATGTGTTGATGTAGTATTCTGAGTTTAGTTCTATGTTTTGGTTACAATGATCTCACTATTGTGTTTGAATTAAGCTGGTGTTTGCTTCAAATGATCTACAGGCTTTGATGTATTAAAGAATGTTGATCTAGTGTTAAAATTTATGAAACATGTTCCATATATGTTGTTGAGGGTTGGAGTCTTTAGTGAGGAAGTTGAAGCTTCCTGCGAGTAGTAGTTGGTAATCGGATCAAGGGGTTGGAGCTCCCTTCCACTAGGATTTAGAGAATAAGTGAACATTGTAGCCTTTAGAAACTAGGTTCTTGCATACTAGTATCAGTCTACACTAGTACAAGAATGTAAGAAGTTTTTGATATTAATAAGTTTGAAGACTGAGACGACAAAAGCAGTGGTTTTCTCCCACATTAGGTTTCCACCTTAAATCCTTGTGTTCATGTGTGCTTCTTATTTGTGATACTTTATTCTATTATGACTTCACTTGCTTACTGCTTATCAAATGGTTGTTAAATCACTTACATTCTATTTTAAGTTTAACAGATAAAGAATTAGTTGTTTTACAATTTTACTAAGAATATGCTCTTTTACAACAGTTTCTTACATACGTGATTTTGTTTCAATAATTTCACGTACATATTTCAAAAAATAAAACTATTATTATGTGTTTCTAAAATACTGACTTACCCCCCACCTCTTTCAGTATATTTGCCAACAATTTCTACCACTGCATTTTCAAAAACTTTCACCACTTCATATGGCCCCATCCAGTGTGTACAAAATTTACCCTTAAAATGCTTAAATTTAGAATCATAAACGAGTATGCAATCACCTGGCTGGAACTGCCTCTTTTTTATCAGTTTTTCATTCCATTTTCTACGCCCTTGCTTCATTAATTTATTCCATTGAACAACATCCCTTCTGATTTCATCAAGTTCATTCAGTTGTAAGATATGTTGTTGCTGTGCTTGAAAGACATCCAATCTGAATTGGACAACAGTTCTAAAAGTTTTCATCTGGAATTCAATCAGTAAAAGGACCTGCTTCCTATAAACCAGCTAATAAGGTGTATGACTCGAGGTATTCCTCTAGGTAGTTCTATAAGCCCATAATGCCTCATGTAATCTGTTTCCCCAATATTTCGTATGAAGATTCACTATTTTGGCAAGAATGGACTCAATCACCTTATTAGTAGATTCTACCTGTCCATTTTCCTTCGGGTGGTACGGGGTTGATTTCCTGTACCCAAATTTATATTGATCCATAATACCTTTCACCAGATTAGTAAGAAACTAAGGCCCATTGTCAGTAGCAATTTCTCTTGAAACACTGAATCTAGTAAAAAATTCACTAAAAAAAAAAAAAAACAACAACAATGTTTTCAATGGCAAAAGAAACAACTCTAGCTTCTACCAATTTTTTTACAAAATTTGTGAAAACCAAGATATGTCTTTTGTTTAAGGATGTTGGAGCTATAGGTCCTACAAAATCAATATCCCATTTTTTAGAGGGGGTTCAATCATAACTTGAGGACAAAAAGGAATTTCATTAGCTTGACTAGGTTGGCCCATTCACTGACAACTATCACAATGCTTGACATACCATTTGGCATCCTTGAAAAAGGAAGGCCAAGAGTAGTTAGCACAAAACAATTTATATGTTTTTCTTCTATAAGCCAAATGGCCCCCACAAGGTTTATCATGGGCATCTTTCAAATTATCAAACCCTTCTTCCTCTCTCACACATCTACGAATAATGAGGTCAAGTGCGATGTAAAAGAGGTCACCCTGAATCTAGGAATATGAGGCACTTTGCTGAATAATGTTTCACCTCTCTTGAGTGGGTAGGTGAGTTGGAGATTTTCCTGTAACTAAATAATTAGCTATATTAGAAAGCCTAGGTGAGTTTGCTCACATAGCAAAAATATGCTTGTCGGGAAAATAATCATCTACAAGAATTATTCCCCCGAGATTATTCAATCTAGAAGGATAATCAACTACAACATTTGATTTTCTTGGTCTAGCGATAATGGTAACATTAAAGTATTGTAGTAAAAGTAACCACATAGTAACCTTACCACTTGTCAATGATTTATTCATTAATTATTTTATGGCAGAATGGTCTGTATGTATAAGCACTTCATAACCGGTAATGTAGTGTATGAATTTATTAATAGCAAATATGAAAAACTAAGAACTCTTTCTTAGTTACTATATAACTCAGTTTGAAAGATGACAAGTTTATACTACTGAAGTAGATAGAATAGGATTGCAGTATAAGTATTTAAGGAATATGAGGAAATATGAAGTGGTAGAGACCAATTAGGACCCCTTAAGACTCGTGTCTGTACTAATTTTTCCTTTTGCTCCTCAAAATCTTCTTTGCAGGCTTTAGTCCAAAAGAAATTGTTATCCTTAGCTAAAAGTCGAAAAAGTGGGGTAGCTATCCTATAAAAAATTTCAATGAATCTTCGATAATATCCCAAATGTCCAAGGAATCCTCTCACCTCCCTGCAAGTTTTGGGTGTAGGAACACGGAAAATAACTTCTATTTTGGCTGGGTCTACTTGAATTCCTTTTTAAGAGATAATATGGCCAAGAAACACCCTCTCTATGCACATAAGTCTACATCTCTTATCACTCAAAGCGGGGAAAGCTTCTTGGCAATGAAAAAATATTTTTTCTAAATTTTCTAGGGCTTCTTGGAAAGGATCACCAAATACAAAAAAATCATCCATGCAAACCTTCACAAACTCAAGGTCAGAAAAAATGGCCAAGATTGCCCTTTGAAAGGTAGATGGCACATTACAAAGTCAAAAAGGAAGCACCCGATAAGATAATATTCTAAATGGACAAGTAAAAGTGGTTGTGTCTTGATCCTCTGGTGTGATTTGTGTTTGGTTGTAACTTTTAAAGCCATCTAAAAAGGAAAACTAATTTCTATCGACAAGGGTATGAAGCACTTGATCAATAAAGGGAAGGGAAAAATAGTCCTTGAGAGTGGGTTTCTTTAGTTCTTTATAGTCAATGCAAATGCCCCATATTCCATCTTTCTTCAAAAATATCACAAGTGGTGAGACCCACTAACTATCATATATAGGATAGATAAAACTAACATCTAATAGTTTGTGTAATTCTTCATTAACAATGTCTCTAAGTCCGAGGTTCATGAACCTTTGTGATTTTTGAACAGGTCGGGATCCCTCATGAATATAAATTTGATGAGTGCACATTTCGGTAGGAATGCCTTTGACGTCCTCATAACTACATGAAAATGCACCAAAATGATCTCTTAACAATCTCTTGTTGGGATCAGTGCAATTCTGAACTAATATATAAATATTTTCCTAATCTAATCTCAACAAGATTGGTCTCAGACTCGAAAATGCTAGTAGATTCAACTAAACTCTGTAGTGGAAAGGGTTGGGAATCATAGTTTTCTTGAAAACCTGGGCTAAATATATGAGAACATGAGTCAAAATTTGGCATAGTGTGCAAGTTGTTCAAGAAACACCAATCTCAGCCTACTTAATTGACTCGATATATTGATGGATCAAAAAAACATATTGAGTTTCCTCATCACTACTCTCATAGTCTAGCCATAAAGTATCTTGTAGCTCCTAAATTGAGCTAGCAGGTGGGTAGAAAGTGACCTTTTTCCTAGCATCCCCGTGAGAAATATACATATCACTAGAGTGGCTGCCTATATAGTCATATATTATGGCAAGCCATGGTTGTCCCAAAATCAAGGGATGCCTTCCAATAGGTTTTTTTTCCCTCAATCACAATAAAATCCATGAGGGATTCCCAGGAATCAATTGGAACAAACACATCATCTAATACACCATCTAGCTTGATTTTATATCGATCAGTAAGTTCAAGCACATTGGGGGTAGGACGAATGTGGTCTAGCCAAAGTTGTTCCATGGTTTTCCTAGTCATAACATTGATAGTTGCTCCTAGATCTGTTAGTACATTAGAGACAAGGACATCACCTATCTGGACATGAACTATTGGGTTTCCAGGGTTAGTGTATTTTTTCATTTGAGCACTTCCTGTCATTAACTCAACTACTCTTCCAACAAACTAGATAGTATGAGGCTCTACTCTTTTCCTCCCTGGTTTTTTGAGACAAAGATCCTTAATTATTTTAGTATAGATGGGGACCACTTTAATGTCTTGAAGCAAAGGGACCTTTATACAAATATTCCTAAGTTCAGAAACTAGGTTAGACTCAGGATTGGGGTAATCTTTCTCAGTAACCAGCCTCTATGGAAAGGGAGGTTTGTTTGAAGAAGATGGTAATGGCTCTGAATGTGCAAGAATGTGTCAAAGGGTGACATCTCCTTTCGAATTATTGGGAGATTCCTTCTCATTTTTCTCCATGATGATCATCATGGGTTGTTGTTTCTTTTTCTAGATTTACTACCCTTTACAATCTCAGTTTAAGGTCATTAACCCCAACTAGCATAGCTTGATAAACAAGGAAAGGAAGTAGTCCAATAGAATGGATCATTTGCACCACTTTATTATTTCGGTTTTATACTAGTTGTGTGGGCAGTTGAGGTGGTTGAAAGGGTGGTGGTAATGGTAATGATGGCATAACCAGAGTTTGTTGAGGCAACTATGGTTGAATTGTAGATTGGGCCATAGGATAAGGTGCATATGCAGTGGGATATAACTATGTTGTCACGGAATAGGGATAATGATAGTGTGGTGATCATCTCCATCCTTATTGCCAAGGTGGAGGTGATTGTCCATACTGAAATTGATGGCCATGCTGCCAAGGTTGAGAGTAATTTACATTTTGATAGGAATATGGTGGTGCATAATAACCAGAAAAATATAGAGTATGTTAAGGAGTCATACCTATACCTACATGAGGCCATGATTTTCGTCCTCCAATGGCATGCAATGGCTTAGAATGTTGATGCTCTCCTTCGAATGTTGCTTTCAATTCTAGTATAGAAGGGCATTCCTCAATAGGATGTTTTCCTATAGCTTTCACACATTTATTAGAACTCTTAACATCTGCAAAACATTCATGTAAAATATGTTTTTCTCTACATTTAGGACAACAATGGACAATGTTTCTTGCTCTTCTACTCATTTTTTCTAAAATTTTAAAGAATCTATTTGTTTTCTAATAGTATTCATAATTTTAGTTTTCAGATTGTCCATTTTATTTTTCAAACCAATAATCATAACATATGTAGATCCAAATCCTCTATTCTTAGAATTACTTCATATTCCTCTACCAGATCTAGATTTATTCCGTGAGAATTTCCTGCACAAGTCACAAATCTGATCATAATTATTTTAAGAAATATCCCCTTGTCCTAGCAAGTTTAAAATTTTTTCTAGCATCATCACTAAGTCCTCGCAAAAACAAGGTCCTAATCGTACTTAAATCAAATTTCTGTTTCGACCTTTGAAGAATTTATAAAAATATTTCTAAGTTATCTTCCAAGGTCTCATCTTCTCCTTGTTCTATAGTGAAAATATCATCCGATACCTTTCTTGGTTTGCAATATTCTTGATATTTTGTTAAAATCACTCTCTCCATTTGCTCCCAAGAAGTTATAGTATTCCCTGATACTCCCATGAACCAACGTAGTGTTCAATGCTTGAGAGTTGCAGGAAATACTTTTAGCTTTTGGTCATCTGAAGAATAATCGTAGCTCCTACACAGTATACTAAATTCATATACATTACCATGGAAATGAGGGAGAATGGATGGAGTAATATTCTTAATTTGAACTACTCCATTCAGATCCACAATCAGAAATCCAAAAATGGATTGTTCCTCATTTTGTTGATTCTCACCAGTTCCTTCAGCATGATTCTCATTATCTGCCATTCTTCTTCTTCCAATGAAACCACTCTCATCCTAATGTGAAATTTGACTATGGTTTAGATTGATCTTTTGATTCCAAGTAGTCTCTTTTATCCCTCCCACTGGTTGCGAAACTCCTCAACTACTATATCTAGAGTCCAACTGAACAATACCTGTGTGGTGGGTGTGCATTTTCTTGGACTTTCTTCCCCGAATAGAAGGCCCAATATGAGATTTTTTTATTTATTTATCACTATTTCTTTAGCCCTTATTGGGCTTAGGACCCCTACCTCTTCTAGTCATACATTTTAAAATAAATCAACCAAAAATATAACAATTGTAAAAATTGTTGAAAAAGGACTTAATCAAATGTTGCAATAAAAAGAAACAGCACACAAATTAATTCAAATTAGACTTCCACAAGCAATTGAAGCACACTACATAGAAAGCATTTTGTAGACTTACCCCTATTGCAGAAATATCAAAAAGATTTACCATATTCTCTCAATGGCTCCATGACAATGATTCCAAAATGTTGGGTGCCGGAGTTACAATTTAGTGAACTCCTTCAACACTTAATTTGTCAACCTGAGGCTATGTAAGCTTTGAGGTGTAGCACAGGTATTCCAAAAAATTCAAGTTTTAACTTTTTCAAATCCTACTTCCAATCCTCTAACTAAATTTTTCAGAATCAACAAGAAATGAAATTGTAAAGAAAACCTTTTAGCAAAGAAACACCAAGCCACTCTGGATACTGGATTAAATTCAAGAAAAATATTCGCCAAAAACCTTGAAAAAAATGTAAAGCATGCCTTTCTATCAATCTAAAAAGAATATTGAAAGATAAAATATGTTCCTGTGATTGAACTCTGATGCCTAAAATAACAGAAAGAATGGTTTTCTGTTATACTTTTAGGTTTGTTTCCTTTACTAAAAATGTCTCATTCCCGTATGAGAGAAATCACGTTCCTGTACCGAAATGAGTCTCATTCCTACACTGGGATACTTTGTTATGGTACACTAATGATTTTTCCCTCTATTGGAATGTTCTATTCCTGTACTGGGATGGTTTGTTCTTGCACTAAGAACTCATTGTTCCTATACTAGAACTCATTGTTCCTGCACCAGGATAGTCTTGTTTTTAATCACCCTTCACTCAGATATTAATGTGTTACAACTAGTAAACTAGAACCAAGAAAAACAGAGAAGAAAACTTCAGCTTGAACTTGAATGAAAAGATTGCCAATCCAAAGCATGCATTCAATAGAAGTGACTATGAAAACTAAAGGGAATTCTGATGATAAGAGAAAGGAAAGACACTTGCACTGTAAATGAAAGGAATTATCCCAAATTACCAAAGTCAACCCTTTTAATTTATTTGTCACAGTAATAAATATACTCTTCTTTCAAAGATAAATTTTATAAAATCATTAACCCACAAAAATACCATAAAGAATTCTTGTAATTGATAATGTGTATTTTGCATTTATATGGGAAATATTTACAGTTTTGACTCCATAAACAAAGTTATCATTGTGCTAGCATATTTTTCATTCATATAAGTGCACACTATACTGTAAGAAAATGAATTAAACTTAAATAATCAAACTCATAACCCTAACCAATCTTTTAGAATAACTCAGAAAAAGATTTCTCAGAAAAGGAGATAAGGGTGTGATGATTTCAGGAAGGAAATGAAATACTAAAACTAGAAATAGAAATCAACCCAAACACACAAGAAATCCTTAGATCTGAGATCACGCATAAAACATTCACAAGTTTTTCACCCAACCTACAAGCTAAAGCATGTAAAAGAAACCACTATGTTCACACCAGTGTAAATACCTCTAAAAACACTATGAAATATGGGGAGAACAAGATGGGTTGGTTGGGCCATAATCAACCGGTGCATTTTCCTCTATGAGAATTCTAAAATCAAATGTGTGAAGGAAACATTAGAGGTAATGACAGGAACTGAAATATTAAACTAGCATTAACTCCTTTTATTCAAATTCTTTTGTAAATATACATTGGAAAACCGTAGATCCAACCCAGAGAGACAAGGTGATACAAGATTACAAAATATTCCAACAAACGTGTATCAAAAATTCCTTACAATATCGCTACAGAAACTATGTATTTTAGAAAAAATATAAAATGTAAATGTCTGGAAGTCCAATATTCTCATGTGGAGTATGAAAAGTCACATGTGTACCAAAGATTCAATAGAATTTCAAAGGTAACTTAGGAATTCCAAGAGTCATGAGAATAGCTCAAGAGTGAGGGGATATGAAAGGTCATTCCTCTTGCTATAAAAGAAACCTCATAACTCAATGAAAGGGATTTAGGAGACATAGAATTTTGAGAGCTATCCTTAGCTTCTCTAGCTTGGAATAAGAGAGAATGTCACTCTTTGGAGAAGAAATACGTGACTTAATGTTCCGCTATTGTAGCTAGTGTCTCACCATTGTAACTATGCACTTGGATCTTTCACTTAATCATCACAAGCTCGTTGAGCCAACACATCTTCATGCAAGTATCATGAATATTGTAAGACTAATATTTATATGTTTATGTTATAAGTTACATTCATATGTACTAATGAAATTGAATTACTTCATTGCTTTGGTGCATATATTGTTGAATGCATGTCATATTCTTTTTAATGGTTATTGTGTCTATGAGAACTACTTTGCTAAACAATTAATGAATCTTTGCTTTCTTTTGTGTGCTTCTTTTATAGTACTATTACTTTCTTCAAAGCACTCACTCTTCTCTTCCCTCTTGTGATAGTCTTCTTCTACACATTGCACTTGGTGTTTCACAATGTCAACTTATTTGCTAATATGACCCATCCTCCTATCAAAAAACTCTCCCAAATATTTTTTACTATTATTGCTATGTAGTGCCTTTGGAGCATCTAACTGTAACTTGTGCAACTTGTTGATTCTCAGCCCCTCTTTTATTGAATTCCAATCTTAGTGTTTTATATATACCTTCTTTCCATAAAAGTATACATCATATCCCTTATCTTGCAGACAATAAACTCAAATAAGGTTCATTGCCATACTTGACATGCACAACACATATGTAATATAGATATTTTTTATAGACTCCCTCTAAAATGTGAATATCCCTCTTCCAATTGGAGTACACTTAGACTTGTTGCTGATTTTTATCTAGAATCCCATCTTCTCTAGATTTTATTTAGAAAAATACTCTCTATCGCCTATTATGTGACATGACACCCCACTATTGATGTACTAGACTCTTATGGTGGTCGAGCTATATAGGTAAGCTATGAGAGTGAAGTCGCCTTCAATTCTTGAATACAATTCATCAATTTTTTTTAAAGCTTATGTTTTCTACTTCTCCTTTTAACCCTTATTTATATTCAAAAATTGACTGACATAATGTCCTAGTTGCTCACAACCAAAAGAGTTGATTTCACTCAAGTCTTTGGTTTTCTTATCTCCCTTGGACTTATTCCCTTTTCTTGAGCCTTTATTAGGTTTTCCCTATCTTGTAAGAGAAGCATTCCCATCATCCTCACCCTTCTAGCCTTTACTACTACCTCCATTGACAAGGATCAACCAAATATCTTCCCTAGTGGAATTTCTCCAAAGGCAATCCTAGCTAGGAAATTCTTGTCATCTATTAATCGCTTAGATAAAGACATATCCCACTACTATGAGAACCCATTCAACACAGTTCTCATAAGATCATCATGATACATTTTCTCTTTGACAACTAATGATTCATATTTGACCTGTCTGACATTTATGAGGTGACTAAGAATGCCTTCTCCCTTATTCTCATCTTCATAATTGTACTCTGGAATAGATTCAAGATGACATCCCAAATGTTCTTACACATATCCAATTTTTCAATATAGGGAATTCTATGATGTTTGACCACATCTTCGATAATACTCTTGGATTTGGCATCCTCCTTTGAGTAGAATTCTTACTACATTGGATCTATCGATATGACAATAATAACAATTCCATATTCATTCAGTCCATTATCTTCCTGCAAAAAACTATCCTATATTTCGAGATATCAAATTTTGACGCACCATCAAGTCTATCATGATAAGTTAAACTAGTTCAAGCCATCTGTAAAATCATCGAATAACAACTCCCAATCAATTTAAGGATATTTGAAAATTAACCTATTTGATGAAACCCTTGGTTTCTCCTTCAAAACCCTTGCTCTTAGATAAAGAAACATCCCAACGCTGTAGAAAGCTCTGATACCATGTGAAATTTCTACTACCCAGAAGGTTCTATTAACCTAGTTAATTATTTTAATTACTTATGCACAACAAAATTATTTTATTACCTAATAGTATCGAATAAAAACATGAACAACACCATTCACCAAATAATATGTCGAGTGAAATACACAAGAAACCAATCACAAAAATGACACAAATATTGTTTGACAAATGTCCCTTAAAAAAACCCCAATGTGGGGAAAACTTGTCTTTAGTTTTAGGGTTTTATTATTATCTTATGCAAATCTTCTACTTAGAAATTACATAAACTACTCCAGAAAAGCATAGAAAATATTATCTGCACTATTGCTAATCAAATCAAACTACGAAAATTACACATCTTACCTTCTGCAAATCATAATGCCTCTCCAACAACTCACACGACCTCCCAAATAATTTTCACTACATCTTGGCTAACTCATATAGCCTCTTAGAAAAATTGCACTACCTATGGAAAACTTACATGCCCTTTCAAAACCCTTCCTAGAATCTCACACTACCTCCAGATAAGAAACTAACCAGAAAAACTCCCTCTAAAATACATAACTTGGAAGTCTTCTTATGTTAGGCCCCTATACTACTAGTGTAACCCTTTGTTGTTATTAGTACAACCCCATTATTATATTGATGTACCCATGTAGTGCCCATATTGTTACTATTGTTCCCCAAAGAAGCCCACTATTGTTATTATTGTGCTTATACATTATTATTGTTATGTCGGCTTTGATTATATTATGACCCCTTAGACTCCTATATATAGAAAGGAGATCTTTTCATTTGTATCATCCAAGAATTGTTCACTTATGTAATTTAAAGGAGGTTTCCCCCTCAAAGAGGCTGAATTATAAGGCATTGATCTATCTTTTCTATCTTTTGTGAGCTAGTTTCATAACATTTGGTATTAGAGCTTTGGATTCTAGGGTTTCGCTGCTCCAAATAGGTCATCGTCGCATTTTCGCTATAACTTTTTTTCTGCGATGTTTAAGAAGCTTAAAAAAATAACAAATTTGAGAATAAATCACATTGAACCTCCGGTCCAAATTTCAGAGCTTTTCACACTATATTTGTAGAGGTATGATCTAAGGAAGTTGGTCTTTGTGCATACTCCTGAATTACATTCCAAACAGGTGACCTAGGGAAAATCATCATAACTTCCTCTCTAAGCATCGGATTGAAATTTTGTAAAAAGGTACAGAAAGAGGATAGAATTTAGTTTCTTTTATATATTTGTTAGAGCCAAAGGTCAAAATAGTGACTCATGGCATGTCATACAAGTTCGCTCTATTGAACTAATCTATAATCAGGTCACTGTGGGAGATTTGGCATAACTCTTCCCTGGAGAATCCAATTTGGATTAGACTGGTGGAATTAGAAAGAGAATGTAGAGGGCTAATGCATGTCATAATTTTAGAGCTAGATGATACAAAATTACAGAGATACATCCGATTCAATATCAAGCTCCTACAAAGCGAAAAAAGGTGTATAGTTTTTTTAAAATTTTTTCTTAAGCTTGGTTTGGAAAATTAGTTTGAAGGAATTCAAAGGGAATAGTAAAGCATTATTATCAGTAATTGATTCCCCAAGGAAATAAAATGCAAACACCTAGTAGGCAACCTAAAATCTCTAGCATGACTCATGAAGAAGAGGAAGAATGCAACATGATATATCAAAATTACGAGACGAAGTGCAACAAGTGTCACCTGCACAAAAAGCAACAGAATCTAAGATGGATGGTTTAAAGAAAGATGTAGAAGCTAAGATGGATGGTTTAAAGAAAGGCATAGAAGCTACGATGGATTGTTTAAAGACAAGCATGGAAGATTTGAAGACAGGCATGGAACATTTGAAGACAAATTTGAAGACATATTTGACAAAGTTTCTACAAGAAATGCTTACCAATGGTGAAACGGTAGTAAAGGAAATTCATGCTGAGAAAAAAAGAAATGTTAATCATGATTTCATAAACTCTAATGTTGGATCGAAAACCTATCATATTCCAAAAATCGATATGAGGAAGTTTGATGGCAAGGATCCCGCAACATGGATATTATAGATGGAGCAATTTTTTGATCTCAATAATCTGCAAAACACACAAAAGGTATGTATTACAACTTTATATTTGGAACCAAATCAGTTTGTATGGTGTCAATGGCTTTGCTCTCATAAAGAAATTATCACTTGGGCAATTTTTATGGAAGAATTGACAGCACATTATGATGATACAAAAAGAAACACTTTTTTTAGCCAATTGATAAGTCTCAAACAAAAGGGTTTAATAATGGAGCACATTGAGAAGTTCCAAAAAATGAACATAAGGGTAAAAAATATTCCAGAGGAGCATAGGATTGATGTGTTCATAGGGAATTTAAAGTATAATATCCAACATGATGTTTGCCTTTGGGAACCTGATTCATTAGAGAAGGTATTTAGGTTAGCAAGAAGAATGGAAAGCAAAACTATGGCAACCAGGAAGCATACCACTCACAACTATAAAGATGGAAGTGTTGTTGCCCCTAGTCTTCCACAACCTATAAGGTTGACATCACAACAATTGGAAGAAAAACAACAAAAGGGCTTTGTTACAGTTGTGATAGCAAATACACTAAAGGTCATAAGTGTGCTGAGAAGAAATTATTATACATAGATTGTGAAGAGGAAGAAGAAAAGGAGCAAGAAAGGTCAAAAGAAGAAGATATACTCCAGGAACAAAGCCTAGATAAAGAAGAAATGAATTTGACCATATCTTGTAGTGCATTGGCAAGAATTACCACTCCTAAAACTCTCAATATAGAAGGACATATCAAGAAGAAAACGGTTCAAGAAGTGAAATATGACATTGAGAAAGAAGAAATGAATCCAACCATATCTTGTAATGCATTGGCCGGAATTAACACTCCTCAAACTATCAAGATAGAAGGACATATCAGGAAGAAAAATGCTCAAGAAGTGAAAGATCACATCGAGCATCAAGAAATGAATCCGACCATATCTTGTAAAGCATTGGAAGAAATTAGCACTCCTCAAACTCTCGAGATAGAAGGACATATGAAGAAGAAAAAGGTTCAAGCAGTGAAAGATCACATCGAGCATCAACAACAAGTTCTCCAACTTTTAAAGGATAACACCACTTTGGTGCAGAATCAAATGAAACAACAAGTAGATCAACATTGCAATGAAAAAACATTTGATGTATATGATTGGGTATTTTTACGACTACATCTCAAGTATGCTATTTACGAGAAGGAAATGTTGGACATACTACATGCGCTTAAGAAATGGCGACCTTATCCAATGGGAAGACACTTCAAGGTAAAAATGGATGATGATAGTCTTAAATACTTTTTAGAACAAATATTATCTTTAGAAGAATAGAAAAATGGGTCACAAACATGTTGGGTTATGAATTTGACATCATCTATAGAAAAGGGAAGAATTTTTTTTTGCAGATGCACTCTCAAGAAAGGATGAGGATGTGGAAGCATTATTTTGTGTTATTTCTATTATCCAACCAGACTGGATAAATGAAGCAAGGGATGAGTGGAAGAAGGATGAAAAAGTATGGCCACTTATTCAAAAGTTGCAAAAGATCCCAATTCAAACAATATTGCTAGAAATTGAAGAGGAAGGAAAAATGATATTGGAACCTGGAGCAGTCATAGAAACAGGAACCCAACAACTATGAAACCGATCAATTTCAAAGTATCTCATCAAGTGGAAGAACTTACCCGCTGAAGATTCCACATGGGAGGACAAGAATTTTATACAGAAGCATCAAGAACTACTCAAGTATTGAGGACAACACTTTTTGGAGAGGGGCATGTTAGGCCCCTATACTACTAGTGTAACCGCTTATTGTTATTAGTACAACCCCCTTATTATATTTATGTACCCATGTAGTTCCCATATTGTTAGTATTGTGCCCCATAGAATCCCACTATTGTTATTATTGTGCCCTTACATTATTATTGTTATGTAGGCTCTGATTATATTATGACCCCTTAGACTCCAATATATAGAAAGGAGGTCTTTTCATTTGTATAATCCAAGAATTGTTCACTTATATAATGTAAAGGAGGTTTCCCCCTCGAAGAGGCTGAATTATAAGGCGTTGATCTATCTTTTCTATCTTTTGTGAGCTGGTTTCATAATATCTTAGGTTAATAATAAAACCTACAAAAGTTTCCTCAATTGGTGATGTTGAAATCCTCCTAGTGTCTTACTAAAAAATCACCCAACTAAACTCACTCAATAATTGATCCCTCTCCAATAATTCCCATTAATCCCCCTTTATAATATCGCAATAACAAATTTCCCGGATGCCAGTGAACAGGACAGGTAACGGGACGTTGGTGGTGGGAGCAGTCGGTGCATGGAGTACATCCTGCGCCACCTGGCCTCACCTGCAGTTGGTATTCAATACACTGCTGAGTTCATTCAAAGCCGAGTTGATATGGCTGGACATTTCCCACGGGTTCTCCTGCATTAAACCGATGGCACACACCCATTTCAGTTTTGTTCCTTCCTCTCGCATATTAGGCCTCCTCGCAGGTGTAGTGCTCTTTTCAGTGGAGGATTCAGCTTTCCAAGGCATTCATGCTCGTGATGCAACTTCTGTGATGGTTCTCCTAGAACGAAACAACCCCTTCAATGTTTTCCTCAAATGTAAGCCCTCCAGCTCTCTCAATTCTCCAATAATCTTGTTAAATCTCCCCCTTCCTATCTCCCCTGTTCAGCATAGCACTACTATCTGTACTGCTCTTCATTCTCTAAGCATAATGACTATCCTGCGACAAAGAATGGGTTGTCGTAGAGGTGGATTTCATGGTCGTCCCTTGCGACATGCCTCTTCCTCTTCCATGGACACTACTTCTGAGAGTCATCCTCCTCCCAGGCGAGGTCGTGGTCGTGGCAGGGGACAACGGATTGAAATTTCGAACCCCCACCATACTCATGAGCACTCAACCCGCTTTCAAATCCCCTACATGATAAGAAATCACTCTTTCATCGCCACTGTCAGATTCATCTTAGTGAGAGCGCAGTAGGCTTGGTTGCAGCAACACTGCATGCTATATCAAAGCCGAGGGAGGAAGATCTGCCAAGCACCTCTCAGGATCAGTGCCAACAGTGTGAAGTTCTAAAAAGTTCTGCTTTCCAAGTTCAGCCTGCCGTGGCACGTTAAAATCTTCCAGATGAAGGGGGTCTGCCATTCGAAAAGGGCCTTCCCTCTGATGATGACGACCTCTCCAGTTGCAGTTGTTGAATTGTGGAAGAATTTCCCTCCAATGCTCATGATGCCTGATCAGGTTGTCGTCCTCTTTTGGAATTATCATGTCTGTTCAAAGGAAATGCTCAGTTGTTTTCTGTCTATGTTCAGTTGTTTTCTATCTATGTTAACAGTTCAAATCAATACTATCACCTCTGTTTAGCAGTTTTCGAACCCCAGTCAATATGTGTTTTGTCATGGCGGTTTTGGTTTAAAGGTTCCAGTAATATTTTTAGTTCCAGGTGGTCTGACGTTAGTTTCTATGGACTATCTTTCAAATCTGTCATGCGAGAAAGCCATTTGCCAGGCTAGACCTCTGAAGGTTACCACCTCATTGTAAAATTTTGTATCAATAATAGGAGTAGACTGATTCAGAAAATAAAATAAAATAAATAAATAAATAAATATCACAATAACAAATGAATGTCCAAGATTAGAGGTTAATTGGATCCAATCAATGTCTAAGATCAATTTAAAAACTTTCTTGAAGCTTATAGAGGTAAATCAGTCTTATCTCAACTAATCTAAATTAGTTAACCACTTTCCCTAAGTTTTATCTTAGCAAATATTTAAAAATCACTAATTCACTTAAGTAAGACATTTTTTCTTTGTGAAACATAAGAAAATTTACATGGGATTAAGGATAATTAATTCCTCTATATTCCTAGCCCTAGTGAAACATGTAAAGGTTATAACACTTATCCAATCTACGATATGTAATAGACGATAAGTAATAAAGATAAGCTACAAGAAACAAGAGATGTAATGATAAATTTAGAGAAGTTTTTTTCCATCTCAAGGGTATTCTCTATCATTTCCAGTAATCCAAATGAAGCTCATCACCTAGCATATCAAAGTCATGAACAAAAAAGGAAACCATAGGTGTCTGAATGAAAGAATCAGAAAGGAAACACCGACCATTTTTATATTACATGAAACATAAATATTGGAGGGAAAACTCCTGTAAATAGAATATATATGTTATAAATCTTGTGGGGTAATCACTTTGAATGCACTTGGAATGGATGGAGGATTAACCATCTTATGAAACAAGCAAGGAGAATTGCTTTTTTATTTCTTTGTGACTATACAATGTTTCTCTAGTCGATCTAACTGTCTAGGTTATAATGAGCATGGGCCCCCAGATATTTTTTATGGACCTCCTAGACCCATAGAGAATGATATATTTTTGCAATGTATCAATTCGATAGCCTATTTATGCCAAGCATACTTATGCATCTTAGGACAAAATTTCAACGTGATAAATTCATTACAATAAAAAAAGGGGGATAATAAGGATTATACAAGGCATATACAATGTTTACAGACACCATTAAGCAACTTTTCTTGACAGATAACATGACTGTCAATAGAATTCACACTTGGAATAACAAGCGAGGAGGTAAACATCAGATCACCTCTAATTTCTTAAGCTTTCAATTTCTAAGAAGTTCATCCAAAAATCTATTTTCTTCAAGCCTTTATTCTTCCTTGTAATGGTTTGGACCATTATCCGATTAGTCATTAAATCGACCACAATCTGACTCTCCAAAACCATACCTTTAGTTTTGAGTTATTTTAGCCACAAGCCTCTTCTTTTCTTGACAAGGTTAAATATTAGTGGGAAAAAATTAAAACTCATGGGGATTCAAGCATGAAAACCTTCTAATTCAATATAAAAACCCTCAAATCTAGGCTAAAAACCTGGAATAGGGAATAATTTGGTAGCATGCATCAAGAAAATCAAAAGTTAGAGGAACAAATCCAAGAAATTTATAAAATAGTTATCCTTGATAGAAGAATACAGTATTTGGCCCATGAGGATATTGATACAAAAAAACATGCAGACTAGAGAAAGAAGGAGGAAGTTCATTGGATGATAAAAATCTCATATAAATTTTATTTTGGTAAGTGAATGCTATACCAAATTCTTTAACCAATCCATGATAAAACATAAGCACTAAAAAAATATATTCTAACTCTCAAATGAGGATGGAAATATTATTTTAGGTGATGAAGAGTTAAAAAATCACTTAAATAGATTCCATAAATACCTATTCCTTATGCTTTCCTTCAATATATTGAGGGCCATCAAAAGCATTGTGGAAAATATACCATCCTTGGTGAAGTGAGCACAAAATGAAGAGTTAATGTGGGAAATAACTCTTGAAGAGATAGAAGAAATATTCAAATCCATGCCCAAGAATAAGGCCCCCAGTATGAATGGTTTCAACAAAATCTTTATTCCAGCTGCTTGGCCCTTCGAAGACACCGTGATTTGTGATTTAATATAATAATATCAACTTATCTTTAAAGAATGATCATGCGCATATGGATGGTAATTTCTATCCAATCACTCTTTGCAATGTAATTCACAAAATCATATCTAATATCACTGCCAATAGATTAATGCCCCTCATGGTCTCCTTCATTTCACAAGAACAAAAATGTTATGTGGAAGGTTGTAAAATTTTATATTGAATCATAGCAACCCATGAGGCAATTCACTCACTAAAACATAGTAGAAAAGAAGGAATTCTCATCAAGCTAGACATGCTTGAGGAATTGGACAAGATCAATTGGTCATATTGTTTTTTTATCCTAAATGCCTTTGGTTTTGTGAAGGATTGGATAGAATGAATTAAATATTAAATGTCCACTCCACTATTTTCCATCCTACTGAATGGTTTACCATCACGACCTTTCAAGTCTTCCTAAGGAATCAGGGAAGGAAACCCACTATCACCCTTTTTATTCATTTTTGAGCCCTTCATATATTTCGAGAGGATCTGCCCCTTACCCAGGAGTAATTTTCATATGAAACAATGCTTATGGGCACTCCTAATGAAAAGGAATGAAAATTCCATCTAATAAGTTCTTAATGATTTCACAAAAGCCTCAAGCATGGACATCATTTTTGATAAATAATAGGTTTAATTTTCAACACTAGGATGGTTGTGTAAATTCACATGATACATTTGTTGGGATCTAATAAAAGTGAGTTATAAATAAATTAATTGGGAGCTTCTTTAATCAGAAACTCTCTCATATCCAACTTATGGAAAGATCTCATACAACACATCTCATCAAAGCTAGACAATAAGACTTTTGGAATGTTAAATGTAGCTAGTTGACGAGTCCTTCTGAAATATTTGCTGCAAGCCCTCCCACTATCCCATGTATTAATAGTGTAACAACAAAAAATATGGTAAAACATATTCAAATCTAGATAATTACTATGGAGAGGGGAACCGAAGCAAAAAAGTTGGGCATTAATAGTGTGGGATGAGGTTTTCCTTCCCAAAAATGTGGGCGGTCTTAGTTTGGAGGACCTAGTGGTGATTAGCAAAGTCTCTGGGGTGAAGCTTTGGTGGATATTGCTACAAGGAAACAGGAAGCTCTCAAAATAGGTTTGGAAAAGAAAATACAACTCCTATGTGACTCAATAATACAAGCTGAGAGGTCAAGAATTCCCATTAGGTTCATCCATTAGGAACCTGGCCAAAGAGAATAATTCCTAATACATCAACACATACTTTGGGAGACAAGGATGGAAATAACATGATTCTTTAGAAATATGCATGGAAATAGCTTCTAATATTAGACAATATAGATTTATTTGTAGGCCTAGAGGACCTAATGCAAATAATTAACATAAAATTGGTAAAATATTAATATAGAAATGCAATGTCTTGTGGGTAATGGAGAGAAAATAAACCAAAGGACAATTGACATATTATTTTTGGGGAAACGAGAGGACCTGAGCTTGTTTCAGAGTTGCAAATAAAAAAAATCACATTGTAGAGTAGCAGGATAAGCTTTAATGGGGATATAGGCAAGTAGGGATATTTTGTATCAAGGAATCATTTTCTATTTTAATGTGATATAATGATCTCCCTAAGAAGAAAATATGGTGCTAGATCTAGGGAAACAAGCTTTTGCTTAAGGTATCACTTCTCCTTTGTATAGTTGTAGGGGGAAGATGCCTCACATGGGACCAAATTCATAAAAAAGGTTCCATAGGCCCTTCAATATACCCTCAATTCTGATCCTTTCTTGGGTACCCTTTGGTATTGCATTCATCGAACATTTGGCCATACTGATCACTATCCCATTAATACCATTAATACAATATCTTTTTGGCACCCCTTCGCTTTCAAAAATCCTGTCATAAATCATGGCTAGACCTTTATTCCATGGTTTATCATGTGGTTAACCTAGAAGAAGTGAAATCAAAGAATATTCTGCAACTCATCTTCCATAGAGGAGGTAGTCTAGGATAATAGTTTTCAATATGTTAAGGAATTTGTACTAATTAAAAAATGGAAAGAAAAATATTGAGACTTAGACCCATTGGACACATCCACTCCCCTATCTCTTGGTTTGCCCCCTCACGTGACCTATTTCATTCTTCCTCCTCCCCTTCATTGCAAGTCCCCTTTCCCTACTTCTTTCACCCCCCACCCCACACCCTGCTCATCTTCCTAAAAAAAAAAATTGATGGGGATTCCAAAGGAAACTAGGGATAGTAGGATTTGGCTACATTTTCTGTGACAAATTAAGCACTCTTCATTTCCTATATGTATGTTTCATGGGTTTCGTTATTAATAATGAAACATAATTTACATCTATGGAAAATAATCTCTAGATTTTCATAAGGATAAGTACAATAAAATATTGGTGGAAGGTTCTTTGTAGCTTGTTATTCACACTCTTCGTCAACTCACCAAAGGTGCTCTTGTATATAGGATATGAAAAAGTTGGACACTAGAAAATTACATATACACAATTGTCCTACTTATATATAAATTAGTCACAATTCCCTTGCATGTCAGAGTCATAGGCAATAAAATCATTGATATGTTAGCTAACATTGGTTTCTTTAATACCCCTCTATTTACTTCCTCCTGATAGCTTGATATTATAGGGGACACTAGTATCCCTTGTTGGAAGACTTGGTAAATTGGGACAAAAAATATCCATGTGGGTGCTACTATGATTGAGGATGGGAAACATGGGAGGGTGATGGTTTTGTCGCCTCTTGGGGAATTAAACTCATGGTAAGAGGCATCAACTTGCCCTAAATTGTTAACATTTTTATGCATATAGGACACCTCAACTTGCATGTGTATAGGAGGTTTTATATCAAGCTCAGTTATGGAGAGGTCATTTGCATTTTTTTATAAGAGTTCAACTAAGGTAGATAGTGATACAAATCTTGAACACAGACATAAAATATAGTATCTCCTTGCTAAGGTAGAATACTTCATTTATATGATAGGAAGGTTTTCAGGCTAAAGAGGTTTAGGCCTCTTGCACTTCGACCTCATCGTCCCTATAAAAATTTGATGTTGGATTTGTAAATTTGGTAGGGTTGTCTTGTAGATAAAAGAAAATGTGAGGAATTCAACCACAAAGTTAAGTTTCCTAAGCTATATTTTTCTATTTCAATTATTTGCTGGTTCTCCATTCTAATTGAGTTTTGCTTTTTCTTTTCTCCCTAGAACCCTAGTAATGAGAATCCCCACTTATTTCCCTTTCTCGGTTGGAATAGTATTTCTCACAACTCTAATTATTTTCCTAGTAATTCCTTCTTGTGGGAGGTTTATCCTACCTTTAGATACAACCTTGTGGTTTTTCTCTATCTAAATTTGGTCCTTGGGGATGGGGTTTCCTTCTCTCTTTCTAGCTTCTCATGGCCAAGCCTCCATAAGATCCTCTTGTTTTGAGTTGGTTCAAAAGGACCAACTTATTCAGTATCAATGCCAATATTTGGTATTGAGATTTTACAAAATTGAGATTTGAACACAGGTCACATTGTTGTGGAAGAATATAGCCATAGTTTCTAGATATTGCACTACATTATTCCATGGCATAAAATGAGGCCTAGTAGAGGAACTAAAAACCGAGAGGCTAAAGGGACCTCAAATCCATGGAGGTAGACTCTTGCACAACTATTCAAACTAAGAAAGTGGCTATGAGCTTGCAAAAAAACACAACCTCCTATATCAAGGAAAAAATTTACTCTACTGAAGAAGAAATGATGCAAGAGAACCATTCCCTCTCTGACTCAGATCTCAATGTAGCTACTATGAGGTGGATTCTAGAGGTCAGACACATAAGGGGAATATGAAATCAACATGTTGGCATGTTTGTGTTTCCATTGATGTCACCTATAGTAAGTTATGTACCCATGATTCACTATGTATCATCTTAAGACTATTATATACTTTTTAAAGGATGTCATGATGGTGTAAGATGTTGTCATAATCTCAGGAGGTCTGTAAAAGAGTTTTCATGATGTGACAAGGTTTCCTCTGAAGCTAAGTTATAAATTTCATAGAGGTCAAGTTGATTCCTTGTATTGAACACTTATTCCATTAAATTTGGAATTAAATAGTGGATCTATAATTTCAAAATAATCAAAATAGTAAATTATAATGATGACCTTGTACTAACAATTTTCCAATGTTAATGAAATATGTGTTACTGAGTCTTTTTGAGTCATTAACCTTGGTTCATGGTGCCAAGTTGGGGATGGAAGGATGTTACATAGGCCTAATCAATGCCCTCAAGCTATGTTGAAAATTGGAGGGCACGATTTTTTGTTTTACTTCGTAGTCTACCCCAACTGCATTGAAGATGGGTTATGAGTGTGGCTTGAAGGTTATGCCTAATATTCAGTAGTGTGTAGTGTGGAGTTGCAAATGGCATTTCACATCTTTTTCCATGCAGTTGCAAGGTAACTGAAAATTTTGTTCGGGTTTTCCGTGAACATTTTATTTTTAATTAATTCTTAGTGATTAGAATGTTTTCAATTTTTTGGAAAAAGGTCAAAAGAAGTCGAGGTGCTTCTAGAAGGTGATTAAACATGAAAATATCAAGTTCCTATTAGAGAAAGTGGATTGATTAGGTCAATATGCCTAATTAAAGAAAATTTGAAGCATGTGAAAAGGATTTTGGAGAGCTCCATCACCCGAATAATTTATTGACTTAACCATCTCTAGAAATTACAAGTATGTGGATAAACATTGCTCATTTGGTTGGTTCTATAGTAGTGTGAGAGAGTGAGTGTGCATTGAGAGAACGTGAAAAAACCAGCCATTGTATCAAAGTGTTCAGAGATTCAGATTTGCATTATGCTTCAGAAATTAATCATCAAGAGTTTTTCAGAGTTGTGTGAAGTGATTGAAGATCAATTTGGAGGAACTATGTGTTGGAGGTATGCTCTCATATGGAGGGTGCAGTTGTGACTGTTGAAGTTTTCTTATTTGATGTTATCTTTGTATTGTGCTGCAATGTTTCAATTTTGAATCTCATTGTCTTGATTGTGGAATTGTTTGTACTTGGATTAGGGGCTTCAAGCAAAGTGCATGTTGATTATATATTGTAGGAGTGCATTCTCCAAGTTGGTTGTGGCCAATATTTATCATTTTAGTTAAGGAGTGGGTGATTCATTTCTACTAGGGCTAGCTAATGTAATGTAATGATAATATTTTAAAGAAATATATAATAAGAAGAAGCATCAGATAGCTCAATGGCTTTTTCCCTGGAGGGGTTTTTTCCACATAAAATCCAAGTGTGTACTTGAGATGATTAATTGTGATTTTATTATGCATGTGCATGATCTTTTTATATCTATTTGAAGTGGACTTATGAATAAATTTTATTTCCTAAACTTTTACAATATTTCTTTAATACTAATCCAACCCCCACTCTCAGTATTACTTGTTTCTAACAATTGGTATGAGAGCTCGACACCTTGTTGTAGTTTGATCACTGAAAGGATAGATTGAGAAGGGACAAATGGCTAGTTAAGAAGTAAAGCTTCCAGTTTTTTTATGGTGAGAACTACAAACTTGGGAAGATGAGAATGCAAAGGCACCTCATGATTTTAGGTGTTGATTTTTGTTCTATTGTGGTGTCTATATATGTTTTTCATGATAGTCTTCCTATGGATGCTGATAGAAAGAAGGGTTTTTAGAATAATGCCAAGGCTAAAAACGTTATTTTGGTAGGGCTTAGTGGGAATGAACTAATAAAAGTTATGCATTGTAAATCAAGAAAAGAGGTTTGGGACTAACTTTAGAATAGCTATGAAGGATATGTGAAGGTGAAGAAAGTGAAACTCCAAACCTATAGGATGAGGTTTGGGAGTTTAAGAATGAATGAAGAAGAATATATTGGAGAGTATTTCCAAAGGGTTAAAACAATGACCAACCTAACTAAGAGCATAGACGAAAAATTCGAAGATGAAGTCATTATTCAGAAAATCGTGAGATCTTTACCAAAAATATTGAATCCAAACATTTCTACAATTGTGGAGATAACTGATTTATGCAATCTCACTACAGAACAACTTCTTGGAACCCTTACATCTGATGAGATGTGCATTATAGAAGAGAAATATGAACCTATTGAAGAAACATTGAATTCCTCCAAAAGGGTCAAAGATTTCACAAAAAATCTCAAGAAACTTCCAAAGAAAATCAAGGAGGAAGAATATTATTCTAGTAGTGAATTTAATGAAGAGTTTGCTTAGTTTTCTGATAAATTAAAGAGAGGATCTAGAAAGTATAAAGGAAATCTTCCTCTCAATTTTTTTGAATGTAGAGGAGTTGGATATTTTTCTACAAAATTTCCTCTTAAAAGAGGTGAAAACGAGGAGAAGCAAAAGGAGACAAAAGGCAAGGATAGAAGTAAGAAATTTCAGAAAGGTAAAGCCCAAAAGAGGAGTTATTAATGCAAAGAAGGAATTGGTTCTTCAGAAGAAGTAGTGATAATTATTCATCAGAAGATGAAGGAAATAATTAATGTGATCTTATGGGTTTTGAGTCTAAATATGGATCAGATCTTGAGGATGCAAAGATATATTATGAAGGTGAGCTTATTACTACACTAGATGAGCTAAGAAAAGGCTAGAAAAAAAAGTAATCAATTGAAGGATGAAATACACATATCAAAGGATAATAAACCTCATTTGGCTAATGATTTCTTAAAGACCCAGTTACATGAGCTTCAGAGATTCAAAGAGAATTTTCTCTAACAAATTTTGACTCAACAAAATAATCTGAACAAGTTGGAGAAAGAAAATGAATAATTGAACAAGACTATTAGTGAAGCTCAAAATTTATAAAGAAGATAGAATTTGTCTAAAGAGATAATTAGAGGAAGAAAAAGTTAAGGAAAGTGTGCTTGAGCACTAATATGCTAGAAGATTGGAAAGAAAATTGCCACAAACTTGAAGAAGAAATTTTTGCATTGATGGGTAATCTATCAAAAGTAGAAAATAAAGCAATAATAAATTCATCAAGGGTTTTGAAACTTTGCAAGATATTTTTAACATGAAAAGTTCATCAGACGATAAAACTACTTTGAGTTTCAAACTTGTTCAACAAAATTTCAAAGATAAACTTAGTAGTAGTTATGAAAATGTTTTAAAAGGAGAGGAAAATCAACCAAATACTCCAACAACCAACAAGAGTGTGGAATATAATGGTGCTGCAATCAAATCAATATAAAATCAACAAGTGAGGCAATAAATATCCTTAAATTCCACTCCTCCTTCATGGAAATAAAAGGTCAGGTATCCTACACTATTTACGGCTATTGTTTTGCATGTTACAATTTTGGACACATGGCCATAAATTTTAGATTGAAATTGTTTCCTAAAATAAATTTTGATAGATCAAGAGTTACTCGAGGACCAAATAAGTTGCATTATAATGGAAATAATTATTTTTCTCCACTAATGGATGAGATCGAGTGTTTCAAATGAAATAATTTTCTTCATAAAGCTAGTGAATGCGGATCTAAATTATTAAACTCCTTCATGTTGGATACTCAAGAGCAACCTAATCACTAGAAAGATATGAGAAAATGTAAGAACAATGCTAGAAATTATGAAAATTGTGAGTTGGCTTTGCTAGCCCATGACCAACATGCGCAATGGATTATTGATAGTGTGTGCTCTAAGCACATGATTGGTGACAAGAGAAAATTATTGATGCTAAAAGAGTATGAGAAAGGCAATGTTAGTTTTGGAAATGATGCAGCAGTACCCATCACAAACAAAGGTATAACTACATTGGATAGGAAGACTAAAGCTTAGAATGTGCTTTATATTGATGGGTTGAAACACAATCTCCTCACTGTGAGTTAGATGTGTGATAATGTGCATGAGGTGATATTCATATATAAAGAGTGTAATATCAGAAATGTAAAATCAAGAAAGTTGGTGGAAAAGTAAATAAGAAGTGAAAACAACATCTATATTTCTTACCACAAACAGTTGTCATATGAGAAAATAAAATAATCTTCGCTATGGAATAGAATATTGGGTCATGTCAATTTTGATAACCTAATCAGAATTATCAAGATTGGAGCAATTAGAGGATTACCAAGGTTTTCTAAACCCGATATCACAATATGAAAGTCATGCCAATTTTGGAAGCAAGCAAGAGTGTAGTTCAAATCCAAGGATTTCTCTACAACTAAACCATTGGAGTTATTGCATATAGGCATATGTGGTCCTACAAGGAAGCGAAACCCAAGAGGAGAGAAATATTTCATATTATTCGTTGATGATTTCACTAGAACCACCTGGAGTATGCTTGTGAAGGAGAAATCTGAAGCTTTTAACAAATTTAATTATTTTAAGGCACTTGTGTAAAATGAAATTGATTTGAAGATAATCTTTAATAGATATGATACAGGAGGTCAATAGATGTCCAAGGAGTTTGGTGATTTTTATGAGGATAATGGGATAAAGAGGTAATACTCCATAGCTAGAACACCACAACCAAATGTAGTAGAGAGGAAAAATTCATTGGTCCAAGCTATGGCACAAGCTACGTTATACAAGGCTTGTGTGGTAGATACTTTTTAGGGAGAAGAAATTCAAACAACAACATATTTTGAAAATAGAGTTCTTCTTAGGCCTAATAGTGAAAAAGGTTCATATGATTTGTGGAAAGGAAGACCAACATAAGTTAACCACTTCAAGGCATTTGAAATTAAGTTCTACATCAAGATGATTGAAGAAAATCTTGGTAAATTCGAATAGAGAGTTGATGAGGGCATATTCCTTGGCTATCCATCCAAGAGTAAGGGATGCAAATTCCACAACAAGGGAACCAAAAATGTAATTGAAGATATTGATATTGTTGTTGATGAAGCATTGCCTAAATCTAATGATTCCAAAGATGCTGCAGCTAATCATGATTTCATAGAATATGAGGACCAATAAATTTTAGACAAGGATAAACAAGAGGAAGAATAAAGGAAGACCTCCACTAAGAAGAAGTCTCCCCAAATACACATACAAAGGAAGCACATGAAAATTCAAATGCTTGGGAACAATGAGCTCAAAGTAAAAAAAAGGAGGAAATTATTGGATAGCTTCAATCAAGCACACTTTGTGTTGTTGTCTCAAATAGAACCCAAAAGGTTAAATAGGGCTATCGAAGATCAAAGTTGGGTTAAGGCAATGAATGAAGAGTTAGATCATATTAAGAAGAACAATACATGGGAGATTTTACCAAGGAAAAAAGAGAAAAACATCATTGGAACCAATTGGGTATTCAAGAAAAGGCTAAACGAAGAAGGTAAGGTGGTAAGTAATAAATCAAGACTTGCGTGCAAAGGGTATACTCAGATAGATGGTATTGATTTTGATCAAACTTTTGCATCAATAGCTCGATTATATGCAATAAAACTTTTTTTTGACTTTGCATGCTACAAGAAGAGAAAGTTTATATATAACAACTTGAAGGTATTTTATTGGCTGATGACAATCTAGTGTGAAGGTTGGAAAATTCCTTTTGTGGCTTGAAACAAGCTCCAAGGACATGGTATGAAAATCTAGAAAAGCGTATATAGCAACAGGGCTTCAAAAATAGATCCACAGACAACAATTTATATATCAAATTTGAATGTGATATTTTTATCATAATTGTTGTGCATGTAGATTATATCATCTTTGGGAGCGATTTGAAGGAGTTGGGACAGAAACTTGCACAAGAAATGAAAAAATAATTTGAGGTGTCAATGTTGGATGAGCTAACCTTCTTCCTTGGATTTCAAGTTATTCAAACTGATAAAGGAATATTCATATCTTAGTCAAAGTATTTAAGGGAGAAATTGAAGCAATTTGGCATGGAAGATTGGAAATCAATGAGCTTTTCTATGGTAACTGGTTACAAATTGAGTAAATATGATGAATCTATAGAGGTAAATCAACCCATGAATCATTCTATGATTGGTAGCTTATTGTACCTAACTACTTCTAGGCCTGATATCATGAAAGTTGTAGGATTCATCTCAATATTTCAAGATAATCCCAAGGAGACTCATTTTAATGTAGTGAAAGGATGTTCAACTACCTTCAAGGAACTCTTGCCTATGGATTATGGTATCCCAAAGATAAACATTTCAATTTGATTACTTTTACTGATGCAAATTAGGGTAGTAGTATTTATGACAGGAAAAGTACTTTAGGAGTAGCTCACTTTCTGGGAGATTGTTTGGTCTCTTGGGCAAGCAAGAGACAAAGTAACATCACTTTGTCCACTACTAAAGCAGAATATATAATAGCATCTTGTTGTTATACACGCATATTATGAATGAAGAAAACTCTCTAAGATATGCATATTGAGTATGAAGACATATTCCTATCATGGTTGACAACACAAGTCCAATAAGAATCTCCAAGAATCCAATTATTCATTCCAAGACCAAGAACATACCAATCAAACATCATTTTCTAAGAGATGAAGCCATCAAAAAAGTTTTCATGTTGGAGTATGTTGCCTCAAATTAACAAATTGGAGACATGTTCACTAAGCCACTTCCAAAGGAGCATTTTCAATATCTTAGAGAGTAGATGCATGTTGTCCGTTTTCGAAGGAATTGAGGAGTTTTTCATGGAATTTGTTGTTGTCATAAAGCTACCAACAGGAGAACTTTAAACTACACAAATTTTTAGAATGAATGATGGTTGCTTGTTTACATGCATTTTAAAGAATTATGAACTATTTTTCTTGCTTCTTCTTTCTCATAGAAAGTTGGATTGCTTCTTCAAGTATATTCCTTATTCAGGGTGGTGTGGTTTCATATATATGCGAGGGGAGATTAATTATTGCAAACTTTCAAGGGGAATGTTTTAATCTTTAGCTATGTATCAAATTATTTGTATTTTTTTTTTTAATGTAAAACCCATTGCCATTGATGTCAAAGGGTGTTATATTGAATTTGCATCTACGGATAAACACATTTTCCCTAGGTGGGTGACTACACCTATAACAATAGAAAGAAAGTAGTTTAACCTTTTATTATAGAAGATAGATGAGATGAAGGAACTTACTTGTTGCCTTTCACTTCCAAAATCTCTTTTGAATCACTCCTGTCACTCCCACTTGAACTAAAGTTACCTGCATAAAGAGAAAAAAAACAAGAAACAATCAAAACATACATGAGCTATCAACTATAAAACAATGGAATCAAAAACATTGAAACACATAATCATCACAAATATGACCAATCATGTGAGAAAAGGAATAAGCTCTTTATTAATGTATAAGGAAGAGTATCAGGCAATACAATTCGACCCTATGCCACTCCTCCAGCTTCAAATCAACCCTCTCCACATCAAAAGCACACAACTCAAGCAACATAACATTGCTTAACATAAACTCAATCCTATAACCAACAAAATTTCTTTACAAACTTCAGATTGTAGCCCCTTGATCACTATGATGAGTGCTCAATTTATAGGAAAAGGAGGTGGTTTTGTCATAAATGAGGGTATTGAATGGCCTTCCACACTTGGAGTTAGTTTCCATGGAGCAAGGGATGAGATAATAGGAGGTTAATGGATCCTTAACGTATCCAATTTCGAGATCATACGTGAAGATAGGAGATGGGAACCTTCTAGAATCATCTAGAATGAAGGAATAATTCTAGAACCCTATGCAAATTTCACTCAATCTCACCCAGTGTAGGCTAAAGAGGGCCTAAGTGCATTGCAATGTAGGCCACAGTGGGCTTGTCTACTCTACAGTGCAATGTCCCAATGCTTGGGCTACGCTAGTGTCCTAAGGAGGCATTTCAGGAAGGTTTCAGGCCATGAAACTTTCATAGAAGGAGGCATTCAATGATTTTACCTCTCTAGGACATGTAACAACTAAATTAGGGGTTAATGAGCCCTAAAGGTATTGATCTAAATGTTCAGAGTGATGTGCCCAAATATACTTGTAGCAAAGGGGAAGAGAGAGTAAGTTATGCATGTATTGAACATCATATTTTTGTATGTAAATGTAATAATTACCTTTAGAAGCTACAGGTTGACATCATTGGCAAAGGGGGGTTTGTTGGCATGTTTGTGTTTCCATTGATATCATATTTTGTAAGTCATGTAGTCATGAGTCATTATGTATCATCATGAGTTTGTCGTATACTTTTTTGAAGGATGTCATGATGGTGTAAAATGTTTTCATAGTCTCAGGAGGTATGTAAAAGAGTTGCCAAGATGTAACATGGCTTCATCTAGCGTTTAGCAAGAAATTTGATAGAGGGTAAGTTGATGTCTCATATTAATTCTTGTTGAGTCATTCACCTTGTTTCATGGTATCAATTTGGGCATGGGAGGATGTTACATAGGCTTAATAAACCCCCTAAAGCTGTGTTGCAAGTTTGAGGGCAAGATTTTTCATTCTACTTCATACTATGTTATGAAACCAGCTCAAGAAAGGATAGAAAAGATAGATCAACACCTTAGAATTCAGCCTCTTCGAGGGGGAA
>APFE030635565.1:0-19525 GCA_000404065.3 Pinus taeda
CCATATGTATTATTATCATTATCTTAAATTAAAATATTTGATTAATTAATATTTTTTTTAACCGAATCTGATAAGATAGTGTAGTAATCTCAAACATCTTAAAAGGTTTATTTTAATAAATATTATCATTCGATGAACTCATTATTTTAAAACATCTGATTAGTATATATTTTTGGAGGGATGTTGATAAGAAAGGTGTAATAATTTCAAACATTATGTATTAAATTGTTAATTAACTTTTACTAGAAGTCAAAAAGTACTACATATTTTATACCCTCCACTCGAGATCATGGTCACATGTTCAGATTTATTTTGTAGGCCTTTATAGGTCATTGTGACACATGGAAGGTGTCACATGTAGTGTAGAACCAATGGGCATTTTTAGGAATCTGTCCAATCTAATATAGTGGGTCAATTAGACAACCTCATTGTGACACATAAAAGGTGTCATATGCCATAGATAGCCTGTGGCTCGTTTTTGGAATCTGTTCAACCCAATCCAAAGAGTCAATTTAGACAACCCCACAACCCCACATTACATGTGTTATGTCTTTATCTAGATATTTTATGTGCCCCTCTTTTCCCTTTATCAACATTCTTTTGGGATATTCTTAACGTACATTGGAGATTTGGTAATTTCTTCCTAATTTTATGATAATAAAGAGTTTAAAATTGTAAAATAACATAACATCATTTTGCCCATATATCATGTCAAGAGGTTAATAATTAATCATATCCATAGAGATAGAGTATATAATGAGATTTGGTAATTTCTTCCTAATTTTATGATAATAAAGAGTTTAAAATTGTAAAATAGCATAACATCATTTGCCCATATATCATGTCAAGAGGTTAATAATTAATCATATCCATAGAGATAGAGTATATAATGTTTTCCAAATGTAATTCTAGTTTAACACTTTACAATCTCTTTCAAAAACTGAAATTAATTATTATCAAACTACTTAATCATGACATGCATATTGTCTAAAGATGTGGATACACAATTTTTGAAATAGTTGAATTTGTTTGATTAGTACATGACCTAAGAGACATAAATCATTGTTCACTGGTTTATGAGCCATGTTAGATACCTAAAAATGTGTTGAATATACATTTTAAAATGATAAATCATTTCAATGTGGATGCTCAAAGCTTATGATCTTGGAAACATGAGTAAATTTATGGTATGGGATGGAATGGTAATTATAATTAAGGTTTTAATTATATTTTATTTTTAATATTATATATTATTGAATTTGCATATTTGTGTTAAGTAAATTGCAAAGATAATTAAAAGTTATTTATGATAATATGTTGATAATTTTATAAGGTAATGTTATGTGACGAGTTGATTGGATGGATATGGCTATTAGAGTTTATTTATATATGTAGATTTTATTTGATTTTTTAGTTTTTTTTTCATTATATAGGGAAGCACCGTGACTTTAGATATAGAGGATTATTCACAATTGATTTTAGTTTAAATATATTTTTGATAGTTTTCAAAATACCTTAGGGACTACTCCTAATCATGGTTTGATTAAAACAACAAATAACAAGAATCTTGCCACCTCTACTATGGTGCTAAAAAGGAAGGAGACTATCTAGCCACAACAAAAGTTTATAATTCAAGAAAAATGTGGGAGGATGTCTAAACAAGTCTTGCAACATTGCAAGCTATGTAGTCATTGTAGAGCATGTTTGAGGTAGAATCCAATATAAGATGGACCATGCCATCATAGGAAAATTATTAGGCATGTGGCCCTTGAAAGAAATGCTAAACTGATAGGTTGAGACCCATTACAAGTTCAAGGGAGCCATTGATTGGACTAAAAAGGCCTTTTCACTATGATTTTGTCTTGTGCAAAAGATTGAGGGGTGATTTTTGAAGCAAGGTCCTACCTTTTTAGTTTTGTTGGAATGAACATATGATATTAGTGTTGGACAATTGGTAGTGTCTCGATGGCTAGTGGTTGTGTTAATGTTGGCATTGATGTCAACCAGGATTAGCATGATGATTGGGAGTCTAGATGGAATCCCATGGTAGTTGTAGGCTTCATGTAGAGAATCATCATAGTAGTAGGCTTACTAGGGAAGCCATAAAATTATGACTATGATGGTTGGGAGTTCAGGATTCCAAGCACAAGAAGAAGATGCAAGGAGAAAAGAATGATAGAGAATTTGTAGCCATTTTTTAGTTAGTAGATGGGCTCAAAGCCTACATTAGATCCTCTCCATTGGCAAGTGCTTTGGAAGAGTTTTCCAACGATGCATGGAAGTCTAAAAATGGACTCCTGGATCAAAAGTTATGTTCTACTGAAGTTTAGGGATTTGAATTCCTAAGCAGGTTAAAATGTCATAGGTCAGCACATCGGGGCAAGTCATATCGAAGATCATAGCACATCGGGACCCAATATCGAGACATCGAATCATGTTATATTGGGATATGAGAGGATGGAGGCCATCAGAATATCGGAGGTGATCAGAATATCAGAGGTCTTCGGAACATCAGAGGTCAAGGATATCGAAATAGCGGAACTTCTTAACAATGTATTTTAAAAAGTTACAATATCTAGTGTGGTCAATATCGCTAAAGCGTTGAGGAATGCTGATCAAAATTAACAAAGGATTTGATGCAAAACCATGGCTAATCGAGACTCTTTCTCTTCTCCCGTAGGACACATGGCGAAATGTCATTGGGTCCGAGAAACTGAAGTGGCTAGTGATGTTAGCATGACATGACAATACAGTGGGCATGTGGCATCCCGTTTTAGCATTTTCAGTGGACGAATGAGACAAATGAGAGTGACATGTGTCACCTCTCAAAAGTTTCCACGTGTGGTAGTGATGTCAACATATCAAAGGTTGGGATATCAGAGGATAAGGACATTCTAACTCTTGTGTTAATGACAATTGAGAAGTTACGTTAAAGGGAGCTCTGATATTATCTTGCACATGGTTATATAGAGCTCAAAGGAATCAAGGGCTGAACAGAGGGAGCTAAGATGTAAGTGGAACTTTATTGAAGTTACGATGCAAAGGGGCTCCAATATAGTGCTAAGCCAACGATCATAGGTTTGCTCATATGAGAATGAAAACACTGAATGAGCCAAGGGCCAAGGGGGCTAAGGATATTAGATCTATGTAATATCGTAACATTTCGATTTTGTAAGTTACAATACAAAGGGGCTTTGATATAGCACTAAGCCATCAGTCGCAGGCTTGGTCCTAGGAGAAAGCAAATGCCAAAAGAGTTAAAGGCAAAGGGGCCTAAGGATATTGGAGTAGTGCAATAGTGTAACATTTCGCTTGTGTAAGTTACAATATGTTGGACTTTCAATGAATAAGTACAATGAGCTTAATGGATGGTTGAGTCGGCAGTTGAAGAATTAAATGCATATCAACAAATTTGGTTATTAAAGTTAGCTAGATCTGCAAAAGGCTATGAAACAAGGCAACAAGGACAACATTTAACAGAGACAAATTGAGGGAATGAAGAAAGAAATTCATTGCTTCATGTTCACGTGTGGTAGAGTTAAATGAGGAATAAAATGGTCATTCTTGAGTTCTTTCAAGCTTTTTGGAGCAATAAATAAGCATGTGAGTCACGGTAGAGTGTGAAAGCTTCTTGAGATCAAATTCTCGGTATGAAGGTTTACACAGTAAGTTAGTGAGGAACTTGAAAGTCAATCTTTGTGTTTAATGCTATGAAAAAGTTCAATCAACAGACGCAAAAACAACAAGAGGAGCCATGCCGAAGTGCACTTGGGTAGTATGGACGTAGGCAATAGAGAAAACTTTGTACAATGTGCATCATAGGATCAAAACCATCGATTGGAAATAAGAAATTTGGGGAAGTAGAGCATATTGTTGAAGTGTTGAGGAATGAGAGTTGGGTTAGTAGACAAAGAGGTCTAAGCACTGAGAGTAGACAAAGTGTTGGTGTAGCAAGAGAAGCATGTGTATTGTGAGAAGAATAATGAGGGAAGAGTTAACGAGTGTGCAGTAGAGAGCCTGTGCAAAAGAAGGTAGATTGTTGAGGATATGTTTCTATGAGAAGCAAGCAAAGAGAAACTGCATGAGACCAAAGGGACTCTGTGGAACAACAGTGGACTAAGAGCAGAAGTTGAGTTTGCAACCAACCATATTGGTATTTTACTTGTAATGTATATGCCTATGTTTTCAATTTGAAAATTGTATGAAATAGTAGAACAATGGCAAGAGAAGGTTGGTGCCTGCATTCAGAAGAAGTTCATGCCTCTTGGAAAGTTGGTGCTTGCTAACCTAAGGGGGCCAGTGCCTCTTGTAAGTGGGTGCTCACAAAAAATGTTCTAATTAAGTAGGTGCTTAAATTACATCATAAACAAACAACAAATTGGTGGTTTTTCTCCCTCTCGGTTTCCACATGAAAACACCAGTGTCAAAATGTATATGTTGCTCATGTGATTGGTTGTATGAACAGATGAATGCTTATATTTTCTTCTTACTTTCCTTATGAATAAAATATCTCATAAATAACAAAAAATAAGAAGGGATTGAAAGCATATTCAAGAAAAATATTCAAGAATCTCACTATTATTGATTCACTCCCCCCCTCGCCCTCAGTAATTCCTTATTCCAACAATTGTTATTCGAGTGAGGTTCCTTCACGAACAATTTAACCACTGAAAGGTAGGTCTATAAGGAATTATGTCTAGGAAAGAGAGTCAATATGCTTACTCAAGTAGAATACCAGTCTTTGATGGGACAATCTATGCCTTTTGGAAAGTAAGAATGGAAGCGTATCTTATGTCCCTATGAGTAGATGTTTGAACTTTAGTGCTAGTAGACTACAATGTCCTTGATATTTCTCCCACTAGTGCAGATGTTAAAATATTATATGGAAATAATTATAAAGCCAAGAATGACATTCTCTTTGGTCTTAGTCAATAAGAACTTGTAAAAGTTATGCACTATAAGTCTTCTAAGGAAGTATGGGTAAAACTTAACTAGAGTCATGAAGGAGATGACAAATTCAAGTAGGCGAAACTTCAAACCTTCAGAATGAGGTTTGAGAGCTTTAGAATGAGTGAAGATGAAAGCATAGCAGAATACTTAGAGCTGATGAAGTAACCAATATGATTAGAGGACTTGGTGAATAGGTCAAGGAAGAGATGATTGTTCATAAAATATTAAGATCTCTACCCATGATATTCACTGCCAAAGTGTCGGCTAGTTAAGAAATGCCTAATTTAAAATATCTCAAGATGGACGAGATGCATGGTACTCTCACAACCTATGAGATGAGAGCAGGAAGATAAAAGTATGAACCTAAGGAAGCAACATTCAAAGTATCCAAAAAGGCCAAGGAGCACAAACATCATGAAGACTACTCCAACTATGAATCTGATCAGGAGTTGGCTCAATTAGCCAAGAAACTGAAGCATGGCTCAGGAAAATATAAAGGGAATTTGACCTTTAAATTTTCTGACTTTGGAATGGTTGGAAATTTTTCATCCAAATACCCTTATAAAGAAAAGGTTAAAAAGGAAGATGATCAAAAGTTTGGAAACAAGTCTAAAAAACATCAGAAGAAAAGTTTCTATAAGAAAAATGGGTTCTACTCCAAAGAGGATAACTCAACACTAGAGTCAGACAGTGAAAAATATTCAGAGGATGATTCAGATAAGTATTTACTTATGGATTTTGGAACCGACTCCAAGAAACAAATTATTATGGACTCTAAAGAGGAAGAAGAAGAAGAAGGAGTAGTGGACCTTAAAGGGGAACTCATCAGTGCCCTTGATGAGCTAAATAAAGTAAAGAAGAAGAATAAGTAGTTGAAGGAACAACTACAACATGTTGAAGAAGGTATGTATAACTCTGATAATGAGGATTTTTCTTATCAAAAAGAAAAACTTGAAGAAGTTATCAAGAAAAAAGAGAGTTTAGTCCTTCTACTAGAAGAAAAACAAGGAACACATGAGAAACTAGAATAAGAGAACAAGCGATTAAAACAGGAGTTGCTCACATTAAGGAAGGAAACATTCTCAAAGGAATGCAAAGATGATATTATGTCTTTGAAATTTAAACTAGAAGAGATTAAACAAAAGGAAGAGGTTTTTCAAGACTTGATCCAGGAATGGGAAGAGAACTGTCAGAGTCTTGAAGCAGAGTTTGTCTCTCTAAGAAATAATCTTGAGGGAATAAAGACTGAGAAGGGTTTAAATGAAAAATTTGCAGAAGGCACAATCAAATTAGATTAGATTCTAAATTAAAAAAGGATCTCAAGAATCAAAAAAGGTCTCAGATACTCAAACACACATGAATATTCTAGGGAGAAGATCAACTTCAGGTCCGCAGGATTTGAAGAACCATAGAGCTATGCGAAGAAGCATCAAGGAAGAATCAATGTAGAAAAAAGAGCAGTAGGGCAAAGAGGAGATCGTCAATGAAGAACGAATCAATCAAATAGACAACCAAGGTACCTTCTTGCACAATCTCATAAGACTTCCAATAACAGGCATGACTATTTATTTTATGGTCATTGTTATAAGCATCATATATTTGGACAAAAAGTTGTTGATTGTAGAAGGATCAAAGTTGAAAGAGATGAAAATCATAGATATTGTTGAAAATATCAACCAGAAATGAGAAAAATAGAATCCAAAAATTCCAGTTTAATTTGTCCTTGAATTAAACTGAAAATTAAAATTGAATTTTATTCTCATAGCAACTTGTAATAGTTAAATAGAGTGAGTTGACTTAGTTAACTTAAGAATTTCGAGTTGGAAGTCTTTTCGAAGTCATGTATATGTTCTCCCTATATTATACGGGTACAAGATGAGTTAAGTATGAGTTGTAATTAGTTAACTCAGTTTACTGAGTTAAGTTCGGTTAAACTAGTTCCAAACTATTTGAGGAACTAATAGTGAGTTAATAGTCAGTTGGTGCACTAATGCATTAACTAGTGCTACTCCAGTTAACTGAAGATTCCCTCATTAGAAACTCATGCATGTCGATTTTGAGAAAGACCCAGTTGAGGCTAGAGTGCAGGGACAATGTACTATTTGTTGTATAATTTTCTGTGTTGTATAGATGGTGCATGTGATCAAGAACCGATCCTTGAAGGGATTTCATAGTTTTGGATGCACTGGTTTCCCTTTAAGATGGGACAACCAGCCATAGGAATTTCACAAGGAAATAAGGACTTGGCGAGCAAGAGAATTGGCTAAGTGTTGGCGAAGAGTTTGCTTGTGAGTTGGAGATTGATTTTATTGAGTTCTAGGATTGTTCTTGAGAGAATAGGCATTGTATTACCATCTTGGATTTCCAATTAATGCAATACAGATAGTGGTGTTTTGAGCTATGGCTTTCCCTAGGAAAACTTATTGTGTTATGTGCCATTGATTTGTCTTCCTCTTGCTATTATTGTTTTTTCTCAATCTTTATGTGCTTCTGTTGTAAAGAGTAGAAGTATATTCTTGTCTCTTGCTTTAGTACATTACATGAGCTTGTGAATCTACATGGTATTGGAGTTGAGAACAATCTACTAGAGGAGATTTCGAATTATTGAGTTTTGGGTTACAAGTGAAATTAAAACTTGCAATACATAATTCAAGATCGACATATGGCATTCTACAGCTTGTGGCTCGAGTATGCCTTGGATGGCAACTTGAATTGTATAGCCCCAAAGGACATGATGGAGGTAGTTTTGGAGGATAATGGCTTGAAGGAATTCATTGACCATGACATTCCTAATCCATCAACATCAGATGATCAAAATATAGGTGAATAGAAGAAGTGTGTGGCAAGGGAAAGGCAGATAATCCTTGAGGGAGTTCGAGACCACATCGTCTCGAGTCTCCATGGAAGGAAACTCCACATGCTATGTAGAAAGAATTGAAGGACCTTTTCTAGAACAACAATGACCAAAGGAAGTTGGCATTGAAAGATAAACTTCAAAAAATCAATATGGAGGCAGGCGACTCAATTCCAAATTACTTGACCAAGCTCACTTATGTCACGATGAACTTGGAAGTGTTGTAGTCATGGTTGCCAAGGATGATACAGTGAGTCTTTCTCTTCTTGGACTCCTAAAGAGTTGGCATAGTTATCAGGACTCTGTCAATGATTAGGAGAAGCTTCCAGATTGGGAACGACTGTGGTCAGATTTGATGTAAGAGGAGATCAGGAGGAAGACAAGATATAGGACCTCTTCTAGATAAGTGGAAGAGGAAATTTCCTTAGCGAGTAAGGAAAAGAAGGCCAAGGGAAAGAAGTCCCAAGGTGAGGAGGGTGGAAATAAGATGGACTTGATGAAAGTCAAGTGTTTTCACTGTCACAATCACAGGTACTATGCCAAGAATTGCCAACAGAAGAAAGCAAGCAAGAAGGAGACGATAATAGCAGAAGCAGGTGAAGCTCTAGCTTCACAATTCAAACTTGATTTCACTCTCACTACTTGCATGACCAACACTGTCATGGGAGGCATGTGATATCTTGACTGCAGTGCCTCATTCCATATGACGGGGAATAGGGATCTCTTTAGTGATTTTGAGGAGAAAGATCTCAAGCAGAGCATAGAGTTTGGAGATGACGAGAGGTACAGAGCTACTGGGATTGGTACAATTACCTTTTAGAGGGAGTCTAGTTCCCCTATTAGGATCATAGATGTAATGTATGTTTTAGGAATAAATAAGAATCTTGTTTCAGTTGCGGTATTGGAAGACCATGGCTATGATGTGGTTTTTAGCAAGGGAAAGGTTTTCCTTAGACACATCACCAAGAGAAATGTGAAACAGCTTGGTTCATGGGTCAAGAACATGTATTCTCTTAAGGTTCTATTGTGGCCAGCAACAACCCCCCTTTTTATTTAGTTCTAGCAATAAAGCTAAATAAATGGGGACCCTTATAAAAAACAAAAACTAGCACTTATGTTTCCCTTTGAATAAAACATGCTATCATAAACTTAGAAAACACCCGCAAAACCCAAAAAAACTAAGTTTTATGATAAGTTCTGAATAAAGTCATTCTCTTAACAATAAAAGATCATATCACAAAGGGTAATGGGGAATATCATATAAACAAGCTATCCGAAATTGCGAAAATGCGATGTGAGGTCACGCGCCTTGAAAATCCATCGCGTATCGCAAATTTTATACAGTCAATGCATGACTCTCAAATGCCTCACGAACTCTGCTGAGAAGATAGCGCCAACACTTTCCGATTCTGTTTTCGTAAGGCAACTAAAATCGGAGGTTGGCCAGCTGACCCTCCTCAAGCTGATGCTGAATGCTTGTGACCACAAAGAACCGATACATAGATAGTTAATTTCCAGATTCAGTTTTAGTTTTTAATTTTGGTTTATTTTTGCCTTAGATGAGAATGGTCATTTAAACCTCCTCCTATATTTTTGTAATAAACTATTTTTAGTATTAGAAAGTAGTATTTTAACCCCTCTCATGCATTTAGAGAGGGGTCTTGAAATTTGTCAAAAACGTTTCCTTAGAACATGCACTTTTGCACCCTTACAGGAGGTTTTGATGAATGAATGGAACGAGATTTATTGATAGCTGTGTTTAATATCTGCTATTGAAATGCACTATTGTACTCTTAGTAGATGTTGAATTAGGAAGAGATAAATCTATATTGCTAAAACTCATGAGTAGAACTTGTTATCAATGGTACTTTTATCTCTTAATGATTTATGCTTATGTGTCAAAGTAATATTTTATGCTAAGTTATTTATATATGAAAGCTCGAATGTTTGAGTTATTATTTGGCACTTTTTTACAGTAATAACTATTCTGTTTATACTCAATATATGAGTGATTTATTATGCGATATGCTTCTCACAATTGTTTTGGCTAAGTTTTTATACGAAACAATTCATTTTTATCGAATTCTTTTCTTGTAGCGATTGAATGATCTTTATTACCAATTGCTATTCAAAATCATTTTAGATCACATAAGTGAAAAGTTGAATCCCGGGTTAGTTTTAGACTTAAATATTTCTGTTCATTAGAATACAATTTCATTTTTAGATTAGACTTAGATTAAAATCATTTTACTTAGAAATATTTAGAAAATAGAAATATCAATTCTTTTCAACACACACAAATTGGGAAACTGGTACCATTATCCCTAGTCAGACCCACCATTCCAAACGGAAAAGGAGTTGCCTTCAAGGTCTAGACCGGGTGGGTACCCCCCTTGTTGTAGACCTGATTTTCAGGGCTTCAACATATTTGGCGATAGAAGGAGGGCCCCGAACTATGAATGGCTAGTAAATCCAAATCTAAATACCATTCTGAGAGTAAATTGCCCTCAACATCTCCCCCAACTTCTCCATCGCATTCCAAATCTTTAAATCCTAAGCGAGAAGTTGAGAAAACAACAACCACTACCACTAACCCAAACATTTCAGACAAATATACTATTGAACCACCTGAAGTTGAATCTTTGATTCATAGACTTCAAGGATTCTCCATATCACCTCAAAACTCTGAAATATCTCAAGGTAGTGTGACTTCGCAATACAATCCTTCTCATCCTTTAACTAGATTGCAAAGTGAAAAGTTTGGTATTGAACCAACTAAATTACCTCTACCTAAAAGGAAAAGAGCAAGGAAATCACCTCAAGGGTCTAATAGTGAGACTCTTTCATCATCAACATCCATTCCAACTTCTCCATTGCAATGCCAACCATCCACCCCTCCACTTCAAATTATTGTCCATCAGAGTACTGTAACTTTAACATCCTCATCCCTTCCACAAGGAACTTCGTTTGCGCTTTCCTCTGTTGGTAGTTCAACGATGGCCCAAACCCCATGGAAGAACCCAGGGGCAGTCTTAATGCCTAACCCCTTGAGTCAGTTACTAAACCATCTTGAAAAATGGCTACCTAAGTTTAATCCTGAAGCAGGCATGCTAGCAGAAGAACACATTAACAACTTTATGTTATCGATAAATTTAAAGGGTGTTACTAAAGAAGATGTTGTTGTCTGACTCTTTCCTTATACATTACAAGGAGCAGCTGGATGTTGGTATTTTTCATTACCATCAGGATCCATCACTAGTTGGGACATTTTTCAAGAACAATTCTTGACTAAGTTTGGCCATGATAGATCTACAATAACATTGATCAATGATCTATCAAATCTAAAGGCTGAATCAAGAGAACCTATCAAAGATTTTAACTCGCATTTCAACGAGCTTTTGAATAAAATTCTGACCACTTCTAAGCCTAGCGAAGAAGTTCAAAGTGAATGGTACATATCTACTTTACCATCGAACATAGCTATTTTTGTTGACAGGGCTACCAAGGTGATGTTAGCTGAAAACATGAAGGAAGAAATAGCGGTAGAGAAACATATCTTAGCTTTAGAAAAGATAAACAGTGTCGATGAAAGAAACTCTAAGAAGGTTAATTTTAGAGATGATCTTAAGAAAAATCAATCAAAAGATCCATTTGATTTAGAAGGATTGCAGAAAGTCCTAAAAACCATGTCTAACGAAATGGTTGACATTAAGAAACAAGTAGCAAAGACTTCTTCAAAAAATCCCTATAGGTCTTATAGGAAAAATCCTTCAATTGATTCAAAGCCACCCAATGCTATAACAAATGCAGAATCAGAAGAAGAGGAAGAGGAAGTTTCTAACGAGGAACCTACCGATGAAGATGAAGTTGTAGAAGTACAGGGAATGTGGGACTTCATTCGTCTAGATGAAGAGGATCAAGAGGTATTCTAGTTAGTACCAGAAGCAAAAATCAACTCGATCCTCCACAACCTAGTCCTAAATAGAAGAGGCAAGCTCAACATCTAAAGATAAAGTCACAGGTAAGAAGTCATCACCCAAAGCGACTCAAACAAGCCCAGTCTAATCCGGTCCCTCAAATCCTTATAAAACACTAATTGTTTTTGATGAGATGGAGTATAATATCGTTGAAGATATGAAGAAGACTAGGGCTAACATTACTTTTCATGAATTAAGCAAATTGAAACATCAACAGAAGCTACTTTTGAAAGAGTTACATGCAATACCAGTTGCACCTCTTCCTACCGCTGTAATATCACAAGCTTCTCGTGAGATGGGAAGACCTCCAACTAATACGGCAAATAAAGTTGATCCAAATGATATTTCCTTAATTGGAGGTAGGTCAAAATCCCATACTCCTCCAGTCCTTCTTACTTACAAATTTTTCAATAAAAACTTGCATAATTTTTTGGTAGATTTAGGAGCCTCATCTAATATTTTGCCTAAAACTATATGTGCAAAGTTAAATGTTCAACCACAAAAATCTGTAGTACACATAGTTCAGCTGGATCGATCGCAAGTTGAAGTAATCGGTGAGCTAAATCAAGTTACCATAAGGTTGTCACCTAATCCAAAGGTATGTCAAGTCATTGATATTTTAGTTGCAGACATTCCTGAATTTTATGGCTTAATTCTCAGTAGGGATTGGTTTGAAAAGCTTCATGGGTAGTTTGTCACCAACTAGTCACATATGTGGCTCCCTTACAATGGTAAACCGAATCATATAAAAGTTGAGCAAGAAAGACACCAAAAATACATAGTGATAGAATTGGAAGGAGAAAATCAACCTATAGCATACAACAACAATATAATTGGCAACTATTTTGTTGACTCTTTCTTAGGAGATTTCAATGCTCATATTTCGCCTTACTTAGAACATTATGTTTTGTCTCAAGTAGAAAATTTTTCTCAAACATATATTTCTAAATGTATAAATTTTATCGATATTCCTACTCCAAGTCTAACGATGGAGCAGGAGCAGGATGTGTATTAGTTAGTCTAGAGGGAAACAAAACTCTACTAGCATGTAGACTTGAGTTCAATTGTACAAACAACATTGCAAAATATGAAGCTCTAGTCCAAGGACTGTACAAGGAAATCACATTAAATATAAAGTATCTACGAGTCTTTGGAGACTCTGAGATTGTTATCAGACAGGTACGAAATACTATACATTGTCTATCAGGTCATTTGAAAAATTATCAATCTTTACTGCAAGATCTGACTGAACATTTTATAGCATTTAATACTTCACTTATTCCCAAACTCCAAAATTCTAGTGTTGACCTCTTGGCTAATGTAGCCTCTAAGCTCATCCCCTCATAATACTATAGCCCAGACAGATTCTCAATCGAATTGATCTTTAGGCCCTCTATCCCTGATAATGTTACAAATTGGAGAATTTCCAATGATGATCCTGATATTGTAAGTTTCCTGACATCAGAAGGATCTTATACATATTAGATAATTGATGAGGGCCAACATGACAAACAATTACAACAAGAAAGCATTAATAATGCTATACCAAAATCTGTAGTCAAGTTGGAATATTTATATGATTTGAAAGACCGATTTAAGAGATTTACCAATTCAAAACTTCAGAGTTCAACTCTAAACTATGAATCAGTAAATCTAGGAATGGATACCAAGCCACAGAATATCAACCTAGGTCTTGGCCTAGCCTTAGAAGAAAAATTAGCCTATGTTCATGTCCTGAAATAGTACAAAAGTGTCTTTGCGTGGAACTACGATGAACTTAAGACTTACAACACTTCAATTATTCGGCATACTATCCCAATGATAGCTGATGAAAAACCTATCCAATAAAATCTGAGGAAAATCCATCCTAATCTAGAAATTCAGATTAAATCAAAGCTCAATAAATTATTGAAAGCCAAAATTATTTTTCCCGTCCGACACTCTAGATGGGTTTCCAATATGGTTCCCATTAGAATGAAAAACGGAGATATTAGAATTTGTATTAACTTTTGAAATCTTAACAAAGCCCACCAAAAGGATAATTTTCCCTTGCCTCCCATGGAACAAATATTGCAAGCCATTGCAGGATCAGAATTAATGTCCTTTTTAGATGGTTTCTCCGGCTATAACCAGGTTCTGTTCCATCTTGACGATCAGCTAAAAACCATGTTCAGAACCAAATGGGGTACTTACGCATATCAAAAGATGTCGTTTGGTCTGATTAACACTGGCGCTACATTTCAAAGGGCCATGGACATTGCATTTAAGGGATTAGTAAAAAAATCAGTGGTTATTTACTTGTATGACATAACAATATATTCTAGAAAACACAGTAATCACCTTAGAGACTTAAAACAAATCTTCCAACGTTGCCAAAGGTACGGGATTTCACTTAACCCAAAAAAGTCCTTTTTTGCATTAAGTGAAGGAAAACTTCTTGGATTTATAGTGTCAAAATTTGGAATCCATATTGATCCTGATAGAATTAAAGAGATTTCCAAAATATCCTTACCACATAATAAGAAAGCCATGCAATCCTTCCTTGGCCAGATTAATTTTGTCGAAAGATTTGTTCCAGATTTCTCTAGGATTGTGTCACCATTACAAGCAATGATAAAGAAGAATTCACTCTTCAAATGGTGCCAAGAGGAATATGAAGTGTTCAATATGATCAAGCAAGTGATTATTAATGAGCCATCCTTAGTGACTCCAAATTTTTCCGATCCTTTTATTCTGTATACATTTGCCTCTAATAAATCATATGCTGCGATACTCACTCAAGCCAATCAAGACAAGGTGGAAGCTCTAATTGCCTTTTTTAATTCAAATCTGCAAAGGACTGAATTAAATTATTATGACGTTGAGAAATAGGTTTATGTTGTTTTCAAAGCGATCAAATATTTTAGACCCTTTCTTCTTAAAACCCATACAAAGATCATAGTGTTGTTTCCAGCGATAAGAAATCTCTTAGTACAGAAAGACGTGGGTGAAAAAAGAGAAAATTGGGTTACTGCCCTACAATAATACAACGATGAGATCAGACCAGCAAATATTGTAAAAGGACAAGGCTTTTGCAACATGTCAGCTGGAGCATCACTTATTTCTGAAATATCATCTCCAAATCAAGAGGTACAAGTGTATGAGGTAAGCCTAAACGATATTAAATCGAGATATGCTGATATCATATTTTATCTAAAGAATGGATATGCTCCTTTAAATTTGGATTATACAAAGAAAAGAGCTCTAAGATTGAAGGCTAAGCCATATCAACTCGTAAATGACATACTCTTTAGGATGAAATATGATTCTATTCTCCTTCGATGTCTTGAGAAATCTGAAGCTGAAAAGGTGTTGCAGGAACTCCATGATGAACTAGCGGGTGGACATTATGCGGGAGATGCTACAACACATAAAATTTTATGCACATGATACTATTGGCCTACATTATTTAAAGATGCGCATAGCTATGTAAGGAAATGTCAAATTTGTCAAACTACTACTGGGAGACAAAAGAAACCATCATTGCCTTTACAACCAGTCAATATCGATCAACCTTTTGATCAGTGTGGATTGGATATAATAGGTGAGATCATTCCTCACTCTTTTAAACATCATAGGTATATCCTTACAGCTACAGATTATTTTACTAAATGGGTAGAAGTAGTTCCTCTCAAGACAGTTAATGTTGAACACATCATTGATTTCATAGATCAGTTCATAATCACTAGGTTTGGTTTACCCTTTGCTTTAATGTTTGATAATGCATCATATTTTTCTGGAAATACTATGATTGAATTTGCACTTAAAAGAGGTTTTAAGTTCAAATACTCTGCCAATTACTACCCACAAGGGAATGGGTTGGCCGAATCAATGAATAAAAACTTAATCAGAATCATTAAGTGAACCATTGATTAGAATCATAGAAATTGGCACAAATCTTTGATGTATGCTTTGTGGGCAGATTGAATAACCCAAAAGGCTTCCATTGACACTTCTCCCTTTAATTTAGTTTATGGGAGAGAAGTAGTTCTCTCGACTCATCTAGCAATTCCTTCTTTGGCCTTAGTTCAATTTATTGATGAAACACCAACTTCATCTCTACAACTAAGACAACTGCAGATCCTTAAGCTAGAAGAACAACGAGAATAGGCTAAAATCACACATGCTCATCATCAAGCATTAGTAAAGGCTTCCTTTGATTCAAGTATGGTATCTAAGAAACATTTTCAAATTAGAGATCTAGTTTTGAAATGGGACAAGACTCACAAAGAAAAAGGCAAACATTCTAAATTCCAACAAATGTGGCTTGGACCATTCCAAATTGTAGAAATCATAGGTGCATCCACTTTCATGTTGCAAGATTTAGCAGGGAAAAGAGAATCATTACCTGTTAATGGGAAAATTCTCAAAAAATACTTTACATAGAAGATAACATCTTCTATTTTTGTAAACTAGTATTTATAGCTTTATTTTGATAATAAAATAGGTTGTAAATGGTTAAACTTTGGGAATTCACGAAAAATATTAGTGTTTCTTTTAGATTTTGTTTTTTTGCCTGTATAAATAGAACTGATTTGGAAAATCGATCATTACTATTGAAACATACAGTCAAATGTTATAAGCCTGAAAATGTTACTAGTTTCAGCCTTATGAATTTTGATGAAAAGCAACCTTTAGTCAGAATTTGTTTTATATCAGTCAATTAAAAGCATCAATAACAAAACAAAGATTCTCTGTAGAAAATATCTTTCCAAAAACTCTAAAATTGTTGTCTAGAGCTATTCTTAAGGAACCAATGACTTTCTCCCAACCTAGGGAATTACGAGTTTCAAGGAATAATCCAGTGATACACTATAAGCTTAAAGAATAATAGGTCTCATCACGAGCCGACTTATCATGATCATAGATATTATGACTTGCTGACATTGCCAAAACTACATACCAAAATAGGGCAATGACTTAAGATTGTTGTAATCAAAAGACAAGGGGTCTCATCACGAGCCAACTTGTTCAACAAAGTTATAAATCAAGTGAATGGCACTGTCATAATTTGGCTACCAAACCAAGACATTGTTCTTTAAGAAACAAAAGACAACAAGTGTGGATATCGATTTATCTTTGAAAATTGTATATTTCTCCAAGTAGGATACAGGATCATTGCTGGGTAACAGGTAACCCTATCGAGGCTATGAACGCTTGCTGCCAGCAGAGGCTCTACCTATGAAAAATGAGCATACTTAAAACTGATCTACAAAGAAGCCTTTTGTTTTTATCTTTATAAACTAAGTAATGGTTGATGTAAATATGATGACTAGCTTTAGGAAGTAAATAATCAAAGTTAACACAGAAGAAACAAACTACCATTAACGACTGAAAGCATGATGCACTTTATATTTCTATAATAAAGTTTGATTTTCCAGAAAACGTTTCTGTTTTGGAAGTTTAGAAAATTAAAAAGATAATCAGAGATAACTGGTTCTTCCTAGTGAATCGCCAATTGTTGTGGCCAGTAGCAACCCCCCTTTTTATTTAGTTCTAGTAATAAATCTAAATAAATGAGGACCCTTATAAAAAACAAAAACTAGCACTTATAGTTCCCTTTGAATAAAACATGCTATCATAAACTTAGGAAAACACCTGCAAAACCAAAAAGAACTAAGTTTTATGATAAGTTCCAAATAAAATCATTCTCTTAACAATAAAACATTGCATCGCAAAGGGTAATGGGGAATATCATATAAATAAGCTATCCGAAATTGCGAAAACGTGATGCGAGATCATGTGCCTTGAAAATCCATCGCTCATCACAGAATTTATACGCCGCAAGTATCACCTAAGGTAAAACATCCCGATTCGGCGATATGCGATAAGGCATCTTGCAAATCGCATCTCACAGAATCATAAGGTAATGAATGATTGTTAACAGACGGATTAGCGATATTGTGAAGCAAATCGCAAAATCGCTTTATCGCAGATCTGTAGGGCTCATCATTCAATAAAGCATTTCTCATAATCCAATACCAAGTTATGGACTTTAATGTCAAATTAATGGTTAGCTGGTGGTCATTTATGAGAGAAGATTTAGATCTGACCAAAATTTTATTTCACGTAGGGTGATATATCATTTCGGCATTAAGAGCTTTCCCGTCACCTTACCTTTTACCATTATTCTTTCCTTACTTGTAAATTTGCAGGAGTGGCAAGAAAAGTAATATACGCAATAGTGTGTAGAACGTAATGGGAAAAAAGGGAAAAGCTGTGGTTGTAGAAGACAAAGAAATGACACCCTTATACACAAACACCACTTGTAACAAAGATGCTGACATAACTACTTGGGAAGGCATGTATAGTTTACTCAAAGAAGAAAATCCCAAGGTTATGGAGGTTAAAGCAACAATAGACTTGTCATGCGGAAAGAGTTAATTTTGCAGACAAAACCAATCTCCCTAGAAGCTTAAGGCTTTCTAGTGACAAAAAAGACAATTAAGAACAATCCTTCTCTAAATACGCATTTACCATATAAGAAATCAAGTGTTTAGATCCTACCTGTAGTCCAACGCTGTTGTAGTAGTCCAACCTCGTCGATCCGGATGAGCTCCACCTTCTCACCGAAACCTGCATTCACTAACAATCAAACGATTAAATAGCACCTGAATATCTCATAAAATAAAACATATTCAACATACAGACCAAGGAGTATATGAAACAACTCATTAATAACAAATTGTTGAGAAGAATGAACTTATTTGTATTAATAGGAAACAAAAGAAACCATTACAACCTGAGCCTTGGTGTTGTGCAAGTTCCTCCCAGGGTCCAGCAAGAGTTTTCCTTTACCTTGATAAGCTCACCCACTTCCAAATGAAACAAGAAAGGATGGGAATCTCTCCTCACAAGCTTCTACAAGGAAGTCCTAATTCCAGCAACATCTGCCCTTTGGAATGTTCAGCTTTCAACCTCCCCTCCTCTGGCCCAATGCCGGTATTTATAATGCTCTAGAGGAAGTTAATCAGGTCCAACATCAATGGGAAAAGCCCCTCTTTTGGATGGGGTAGCTCCTCTCTTGATGGGATAAGTTCCTCTTTCATAGGGATACATGAACCATCTGGAGGCGCTCAATACACGTCAAACAAGCTTCTAGAATGCTCTAGAAATGACCACAAGTAACTTTTTTAAGATGAAACTCGCGCCTTTTGACCTTTACAGTAGTACGCACCCACCCCTTTACATACAGAGCACACAAGTACACATGTACTATGAACTTGGGATGCGTACACGCAGGCAAGGTTGAGAGAAACTGTGTACCGAGAGATAAATATGTTTTTAAAGACTTTCTCTCTTTCTTGAAGTTTGACATGGAGAGCAGAGGTATGAGGCTTGCCAAGGAGGATAGTATGACTGCTGATGGAGCCATACTAACTGCAAATAGTCATGGTGACAAATTTTAGTGTAACAAGGAGTCTGAAATTCATCAATGGTCTTGATTCTTACTACTACATGGTTAAAGACTTTATCAATCTCATATGGCCCAAGCCAATGAGTCTGAAATTTTCCTTTAAAGTCTTTAAACTTGGAATCAAACAATAAGGCCCAATCTCCCTCTTGAAACTTTATCTCTTTAATATATCTGTCATGCCACTTAGCTCTTTGATGTTGAACTAGATCAGTCCTTAGAATTGCATCTTGCCTGATCTCATCTAGCTCATTCAGCTGCTCCATTATGTGCTTTTGGGCTTCTGATAGA
>APFE030635573.1:4090-43356 GCA_000404065.3 Pinus taeda
TCACTAAGGGGGGATAGGCTCTAGTGCCTCCTTCCTTCTCCTATTGTGTCATAGTTGTAAATCCTTCAATCCTATCCCAAGTTGTTCTTAAGGGGGGATGTTAGGATATTCCGACACATAGGAAATAGTTAAGTTCAACTTGGTCTAGTATAGAGTTAAGTATAGAGTTAGGTATAGAGTTAGGTGAAGTGTGTTTCTTTACCGTTGTACATTTTGTAACTTACAATTCGATGATCACGATATGTAGTGATCTGACAGTTCATTCTCTTCTCGATATTACTGACACTTGATCCGTGGCTTGACACCCGATTGGTCCATGAATTCTATTTAAAGCGCATGGAGGGTCATTTGTAGGTTCACCGTGCATGAAAGAAGCTTATGTAAATTTTCATTCTTTTATTAATAAATTTCCTGTAGTAGCCACGTTGGGGCAGGCCGTGGACTGTTTCCCTCTCCGAGGGTTTTAACCACGTCAAAATACTGGTGTATTGATCTGTGATCTATTTGTGAGCGGTGTCCTTTTGGTGTTCTGTCTGAGGAACTTACCCTGTAAATTCCTACAATGTCATCATATCTTTATTTCCATTTTATGAAGGAACAACCATTGGACGACATAAATATGAATGAATGAGTTCAATTTTTCTATCTGCTCTAGAATGTTAATCATGAAAAGACTATTTTTCATGCTTTCCTAGAATTCAAGCATAACATTGCTTATGTTTCCGAGGAATTGTAGGCAAACTAGTAACACCATTTTCCTTCAAGAAGTGAAGGATGTCATAACTCAAGTGTAAAACTCTAGCATGTCAAAAAAGACTTAATGGAAATGTGCCTTCATCATAATGATAATTGTATGAGAAATTTGTGCACGAGAAGAGGTACCTGGCAGCTTCAGAAGTATTTCTTCTTCTATCCCCATCGTGACAAGTGATCGATCTGATGCTTTTCTGACCTCAATCTTTCCATACAACATATGAATGGAGTGTACATGATGCAAGATGTGGACCATCGAAAACAAGTGTCTCCTCATTAGTGGGAGATATAAAACATCATGCAAAAGAATGTCTAGAAGACTAGGCAATCTGAGACTGATTATGCTAAGCCCTGATGGCTTGAGTTTTGATTTGTCTACAAAGTATACTACTCCATCAACATTGTCAACAAATTATTATATAAAATCTCTTCTAATAGTCATGTGGAAGTTTCTCATCAATCAAGGAAATGATCATTTTTCAAAGAAGAAAGTGAATGATCAAACAATTCTTCAATTACTCCAATTTTACAATATGCCACAACATAGTGAGTGAATTCAGGTGCTTTACCCTTCTCTTTGTCATTAGTTTTTCCTTTGGCTTGATTTCTTTACTACTCATTTTTGTCCGAATGATACTTGCATGTGGATGCATCATGGGATCCATCTCTATTGCAATGTATGCAATGAAGATTAGATTTTTCTCCTTTAGAGTGTCTGCCCCCCCACCTTTAAAATTTCTTCTTCCTCTTCCTCTTCGACCACCACTTCCTCTAGAAGAATCTTGGGCATGATCCTTCCCTCTATGTGCAAGACACATAGCTTCTTTAGAAGATTGAGGAGTTTTCTTCTTCCCAAAAGCCTTCCCTCTCTCCACAAACTTTTCACGAGGGAGTCAAAGATAATCTCTTTGAGGTATCCATTTTTTGGCAATGGCTGAAGATAATTTCAATAAGTAGGATAGAGTACGTTGATAAATGTTATGGGAGCAATGTCTACTTGAACATTAGCGACTTTGATATCATGTATAATACACCTTACTTTTGATGCTAAAGTGGGGGGATAATCAATTTTCAATTCCATGCTGAATAGTTTAATCATCAATCAAAGAACTTCAAGTTCAGAGTGCGAGTCATAGAGTTCCTTCAACTTCTGTAACACTTCAAAAGAATTTGAAAATGATGAAATACGACGAATCACCTATTCATTTATAGATCCTGCAATCGAGGGATATTCCTTGTTATTCATGTTTTCCCAAATGGTGAATTCCTTGTCTGAGGTAGGCTTTGCAGATTCATTATATCCTTCTCCTACACTGTGTAAATAAATCGCTCTTTTGCTGGAAAATATTTGCACTTGTTGTGTAAAAGAATTGTGTTCTAGTAGCAATAGTATGAGAATATAATTCTTTTATGTATATATCAGACGTATATTTAGGGAAAGGATTATATGGGGGAGAGTGTATTGGGGAATGGTGTATATGGAGGAGGGAGTATTTGGGGAAAGTATTAACTACTGCAATAGACAACATTAATTATGGTGGATAGTGTTATGGTATATGGTAGAGAAATGGGCCAATGGTATTATGGTGGGCGGTATTATTAACGTAATGGGTGTGCAGTTGGGAGATGCCTAAGAGGTTGAGGCTCAAGGGAGAGCTATTATACGAAGAGGGGCCGCATTGTGGAAGGTGTATGGATGGACAGTCCAATGGATAGTGTCGTATACATATGGTAGGAGGGTGTATGTATTGTTTCACAGTCTGGAGAGCAACATGGTATGGAGGGGAGACAAGAACGTTAGGACCACGAATCGATGTCGACTGTGCAAGAGTATGGGTCGAATTTGTATTTGGTATGGGAGAGTCATGTCTACACTATTTAAGATAATGTACAAGCCAAGGTATTGTAGTGACTGTGGACTGTAGGACTATGGTATGCGTGGGTGCCGAGAGTGCAGAGGATGTCGAGAGTGTTGTGGGACCACAGTCAACGGATTAGACTGTGCTTGGCAGGAGCAATGGTATACGAGGGAGCGGTGATATAATTGGTGGTTTGGTTCTCAGCCCTAGAATAGAGTAATTTTGGCTCACCATAACATAGTAATGCAAGCTTTAACAACAAAGTCATGCCCACACTCTAGCATATCATTAGCATAGTTACATTCATGCATTCACCTTGATGTATCAACGAGATCAACAGAATATCAAAGAGTATAGCAGAGAACGTCTCTAGCTTCAATGTAGCAGTATTCAACCCTTTATAGCCCGAACCCTTCCTGTATTCCACGCTCACAGACCTTTGAATTTAGTGGAAGAGCCTTTAGTGTAGATGGTTTCATATGAAATATGGTCTTGAGGGGAAATATTATGCTTGGAAAGATAGATTTTCTGTCAAAGCAAAGGGGCAGAGGATAGACTACAGAGAAAAAAATGGCAGAAAGGAGTTGCAAGTGCAAACCAGAATCCCAAAAATGGATCTAGTTGTGATACCATGTTAATATAGGAGGTAATTCCTCAAAATGAATTGCATTTCTTCGTTAAGGTTGCTCATGGTTATATACGAGCAAGGAGAGACTCTTGGTCTTCACCTTCTAGTGTCTCTTTATTTTCTTATTCTCCATTTTTACTATTTAACTTATTTAGAAATGTTCACCCAATCCCAATTTTTAGGTGTAAAAATTTTTTTTAATAAAACATAAAGCTTTATATAAAATCCAACTTGTAACTATAACACATATTATTACAACTACTACACAATTCAAAGTTGAATTGGAAATGATATCACAAAATTATGAATGACAAAGGAATCCAAATTGATGCCAATCAAATCATAGTCACTACAATACAGATTAAGTTAGAATTGTAAATAATTCTCATACATTTTATAGTAATCGTATTGATCTAATATCCAAATACAAAATACAAAAATATAGGGTATTATTGATGCCAAACATACTAAATACATATTATTACCTGTCAATATCTTTACTGTCAGCCTAATTTGGAGAGTGTTGTCTAATTTAAGGTAAAGTAGGTAAATATCCAACAATTTCAATCAATGGGACTCAAACATCTGAAATTAATGCTATTAAATTGAATTTTTCTCCGAGAAATGACACCATGAGTATTTCTGTATGCTTTTCGTTATGTAAAAAATATTCAATTTTAGGTTAATTATTTAATTTTAGGTTAATTAAGACGAAAGGGCACGATCATAAGATAATTCCCTTTCCCATAAGGGTGCCCATGGTAGTATATAAGCCAGGTACCCTCACTATAAAAAAAAACAATCATACAATTAATTAATAAAATATATATGTTTATATCATTTCTAAGTTTTTTATACAACATCTGGTATCAGAGACAACGATCTTCCCACCTAAAATCCTTTCATTTTTCCAAAGATTTGACATCATCTACTAACACCACCCCCACATCACTTCTCCACTGCTCCTATCCACTAGGCATCTGCACATAATCACCACCGCAGCATCACTACTCTGCTGCTCCTGTCTGTTGGCCATCTGCACATAATCACCACCCCCGCATCACCGCATCCCTTATCGTGTTGTTCCCGTCTGCCAGTCGGTTTAGTCCAAACCCTCATATTTGGCCACCCATGTCTGTCATGATATCTACACAAAGGAAAACGATCAGTCGAGAGGTGATATCTGCAGTGAGGTGACCGTTCAGTCAGAGGTGACTGTCTACATATATATATATATATATATATATTATTATATATATATATATATATATATATATATATATATAATATATATAACATTAATTCAATTAATTAATTTTTTTAAGATAAAAAAATTGTCATATAATTAATTTAGTTAAAAAAAAAAAATTAAGCTGGAAAATAAATATACACCCCCACAAACTCATTCAATGTCAGCAATGGCAATGGCCAATTTCAATAAAATATTGATTGAAGTGGAGAATAAGGTTACTAGCCATGCCGATGAGGTCAATAAAAAATTAGCTGATTTCTAGAACAAGTTTAATGGGCATGCTGACGATATCAAGAGGCTTCACGATACGACAAATTGAACAGAACTATAGAAGGGGTAGCATCATATCCAATCAGAAGTGAATCAAAACGAGACCTTAACATTGTTGAACTCGTGTGTAAAAGGATGAATATTATATCTGAACAACTACTATAAGAAGATGAAGGAAATCAAGAGCATAAGTCATCAGACTCAACAAAATCAATAGACTCAAGAAAAAGTTGAATCCCCAAAAAAATCAGCAGCACCCCAGCAAGAAAATAGTAAAGTGACTTTTTCAAATAAGCAACTTTGGGATACATTTACCAATCAACATCCTTTTTTCACTCAACCATTAGCAACATATCAAAAAAGGGCAAAAGTCGAGATGCCTAAATTCAATCGAAGCAAAAAATACAATGTTGCATAGATAAATAAAGCAAAAGAATAATTCGAGATTTATGATATCAACGATGATGACGAAAGGCTTAGGCACCCATCCATGAAAATGGAAGAAGGATATAATTGGTATGTGTGGTGGAAGAAGAAGGCAATCACCATCACTTGGAGGAAATTTATAGATGTGTTCTTTAAAAGATTCCAAGGTGTAAGGGAAGAAGAGTTTTTTTTCATCACTCATCAAATTATGAGAAAAAGGAAGTGTGGATGAGTACACTCAAGAATGGGAAACCTTAGTGACAGGAGTACCTGGGTTATCAGAGTCTCGTCTAGTTCAATCCTACATCTCCGGACTTAAAGCTCATTTACAAGTAGAACTTGACCTTCATGTCATTAAGCCAGTAGAGGTAGCAAGACGAAAAGAAAAAACTGTTGAAAAGAAATTTGAACAAATATTTTTGTCAAAATCAGAAAAAGTATATTCAAGACGAAGAGTACCCCAGTCTGTGGACTCGAACAATACAAGATATGTTCCACCACATCGTTGTGAAGGTGAAAAATCTAATGTGGAAATACAAAGGATACAAGAAGGGAAATGGAAATGTTGTGGTGAGAAGTGGGACCCCAAACATAGGTGTGCTAAAGGAAGAGAACCAAAAATCCTATATCATTGTGAAGCAACTAACGATTCAAACAGTGAAGATTCTGACATAGAAGAAATAGAACATGCCCCAGAATTCTCACCAGAATTAGATGACAGAAGTATTCCACAAGTGCCACTATCAGCTATGGCAGGTATATCATAACCTCAGACTTTACGGTTGAAAGGACATATAAGGAAGAACAATGTAGTGCTTCTCATTGAATCTGGTAGCGCCCACAATTTTTAGATGCAACCGTGGCAAAGAGACTCAATATTTTTTCATTTCCCTTCCCAAACATGAAAGTGATGGTAGCTGATGGTAAGAAGATTGAAAAAGTAGGGAAATTCCATAAGGTCAAATTGCATATTCAAGACTTTAACATAGAATCTCCGTTCTTCACTTAACCATTTGGTGGAGTAGATGTAGTCTTAGGTATCCAATGGCTACAAACTCTAGGCACTTATGCTGCCAACCATCAAGTACAATTCATAAGATTTAAATGGGGAGCTTAGAGGTACAAATTACATGGATTCAAAGCACCAGATAATCAAATTGTATCATCATCTCAGATGATGAAGATGATTCGAAAAGGAGCACCCACTTATGCAATACAATGACACCAATTATAAATGTTATCTACAAATATGATCAATGAAGGATCACCAGAGATGCAAGATCTAATTCAGAAGCATGAAAAAGTATTTCAAGACCTAGCTATGAAAATGCCTCCTAATAGGGAAATTGAGCATACAATGGAAGTCGAAGGAGGGTCAGACCCCGTCAACATCAAGCTATAACGATATCCACATCACCAAAAAATGGAAATTGAGAGATTAATCCACACCCTTTTAAAGTGTGGGATCAGCTCGAAAAGTAAATGTCTGTATGTTGCTCCAGTGGTATTGGTAAGGAAGAAGGATGGTTCATTCAGGCTATGCATTGATTATAGATGATTGGACAAAATAACAATTAAAAACAAGTTTCCAATTCCCTTTATTGACAAAATACTTCTCAAAATTGGACTTAAGGTCAAGCTACTATCAAATCAAGAACAGATTGGAAGACATACCAAAAATGGCATTCCAAACACATGAAGATCACTATGAATTTAAAGTAATTCCATTTGGGTTAATCCATGCACCAACAACATTTCAAGCAATTATGAACAAATTATTTCATCTGCATCTTAGGAAGTTTGTATTAGTATTCTTTGATGATATTTTAATTTACAGTAAATCTTAGAAGGAGCACTTACAACATCTGGGTAAAGTTCTTACACTACTAAAAGAGCATCAGTTTTATGCAGAAAAACCCAAATGCACCTTTGGAAAGGAAGAAGTAGAATACCTTGGACACATTATATCCCATGAAGGCGTAAAGGTGGACCCTAATAAAATCAAAGCTATAAAAGAATGGAACAAACCTATTAATGTATCCAAGCTAAGAGGGTTCTTAGGTTTCAATGAATATTACCGAAGGTTTATTAAAAACTACACATATATAATTGTGCCTCTGATAAACCTTTTAAAGAAGAACTCATTTCTATGGGATGAGGAAGCAGGAAGGTGTTTTGAAAAATTAAAGGAAGTTATGTCTAATGCCCCCGTATTAGCAACGTCAGATTTTTCTAAACCATTTATCATTGAGTGTGATGCTTCCAAATTCGGTATATGCGTATTTTTGATTCAATAAGGGCATCCAACAACTTTTGAGTAGGAAGCTCAATAAAGGAGAATGCCTCAAGTCCACATACAACAAAGAAATGCTCACTATTATGCACGCACTAGCTAAGTGGAGGCAATATCTTTAGGGAAGTAACTTCTCCATTTGATCAAACCATAATATTCTCTAGCATCTCCTTCAACAAAAAAAACTTTTCCAAGAACAACAAAAATGGATTGAAAAAATTGTCGCCTTGACATGGAAATACTACATAAAATGGGAAAAGACAATGTAGTAGCAGTTGCCCTATCTAGGAAAGATGAAGAACCAACACTACTTGCAATCTCGGTTGTTGTTCCTGAATGGCTTAACGAGATTCGAAGTGAGTATGCCAAAGATTTAGAAATAACAGTGATAATCAATAATCTTCCCAACAACTCAAAATTTGAATGGAAGAATGATATTCTATGGTACAACGGAAGAATATATCTAAATGCAAATTCCAAGTTTAAAATTAAGATACTCAAGGAATCACATGATTCACCATCAGCTCGACATGTAGGATTCTTTAAGACTTACTACAATGCACATCAATCCTTCTTTTTGAAAGGAATGAGTCGTGATATTCCGAAGTATGTAGCAGAGTGTGACACATGTCAAAGGAATAAAAGTGAAAATATTACGACACGGGATTACTTCAACCTTTAAACATTCCAAATCAGAAATGGGAAGAAATTTCAATGGACTTTATTGAAGGATTATCAATATCTGAAGGCAAGGACAAGATTTTCGTAGTGGTCGATAGACTCACCAAATATGCTCACTTTATGGCAATAAGGAAATCATACCCAGCAAAAGAAATTGTTGAAATATTTTGCAAAAAATTATATAAGTTACACGGTTTTCTGAAAGTCATTGTGAATGATAGAGATACCAAATTCAAAGGTAATTTCTGGAAGGAGTTGTTCAACCATATAGGAACCTACCTAACTATGAGTTTCGCTTATCATCCTCAAACATATGGAAAAACAGAGGTTGTCAATAAATGTTTAGAGGGCTACCTACATTGCTACGATACATAAAAACAAAATAAGTAGGCTCAATGGTTGCATCTCGCTGAGTGGTGGTACAATTCTACTTATCATATGTCAGCAAAAATGATGCCATTTCAGGCTTTATATGGATATGAAACCTCAAAATGCAAGGATCTAGCTATTGTCCAGACAAATATACCTATTGTTAAAGATCGACTAGAAGAAACCCAAAAAATAATCCAAATACTAAAAGAAAACTTGAATAATGCAAAGAATCGTATGAAGCAACAAGCAGACTGAAACCGAACCGAAATAGAGTTTGAAGTTGGAGAATGGGTGTTTGTCAAGCTCCAACCACACAAACAGTTATCCTTAAAACAGAAAGGAAAAAACAAATTGGCACCAAAGTTTTATGGACCTTATCAAATCAACAAAAAAATTAGCCAAGTTGAGTATGGTTTAAGCCTTCCAGAGAAAAGTCATGTTCACAATGTCTTCCATGTCTCCTACCTTAAAACGGCACTAGGTGACCATCAATCAGTGCAAACAACACTTCCATCCCTAGATGATGAGGGAAGGGTCATTCTAGAACCAGAAGATATTTTTTCTAGTAGAGAAAGAAAGCTTTGACATTGTACAATCATGGAATACCTGATTAAGTGGAAGGACTTACCCAAAGAAGAAGCTTTTTGGGAGAATGAATCTTTTTGTTAACAACATCCCTCGTTACTTATGATTTGAGGACAAAGCATTCTTTCGAGAAGAAAGCAATGTTATGTAAAAAATATTTAATTTTAGGTTAATTAAGATGAAAGGGCATGATCACAAGATCATGCCCTTTCCCATAAGGGTGCCTATGGCAGTATATAAGCAAGAGAGCCTCACTTTAAACAACCATCATACAATTAATTAATAAAATATATATATTTATATCATTTCTATGTTTTTTATACAACAATTTTTCTCCAATATTGAATACCGAATAAAGAACAATACATAGTAACAAAGGAGCTTCAAGGTTCCCATATCAAATAACCGAACTGAGGAAAAATTCAGCAAAGATGCGATATTAACAAGGATTGCAGACAGTGAAGCTCTTTGCTGGTTCTCAAAGTGGATGTTGGTTGCGTATAGACATTTTCAATGTGGTCATAATGATGATTCTTTTCAGGGTATGTAAAACTTACAAGCAATGAATTTTAAGGTTAAAAAACATAGAGTTGCAACGACTTTTGAAAAAATCACAACGCCATCTAGTTTAATTCCAAAGGGAAGTAAATTTTTATGTGCAGATAATAATATGCCTATATAGTGATTTGGGTAAGAAAATTTAGATATGAAATAGATACCAGATTGAAAGATTAATATGATGACAGAATCATGGGGAGCACATACACCTCAAACGCAGAGTCACGACAAGTGAGCAGATGGGCTCTCTATCTATTGTCGTCGACACTAACACCTCCTTATGTTCTTCAATCCGCCCTTCATCTTCACACACTCCCATACACTGGAATTTCCCACCTGCAGAAATAGAATAAAACATAGAAGCACTAGGGGCCATAAACTCACTGCCATAAACAACAGGGGCCATGTATCTCCATCGCTGAACTACCTCTTATTTTCATACATGCGAAAATTGGTAGCACAAACATCCACCAAAGAGATGTAAACCCTAGAGTCGTGTACCGCGTTTAACCTCGAAACGTGGCCTTGGAATTCAAATGACAGTCAACCGATTCACCTCCACCGGGCACCTGAATTCCTGCACGTCACTACCCAACTTTGACACACCATTAATGAAACTGTTGAGGGACAATTAACTACATCGAGGAGGGTTGCGATCAATCGACTACCTCAGTGTGTTAATCAACCTCGAGGAGACTACACCAAATTTTTTACCCGGCTAAATTTTTAAATATTTTTTCTTCCCAATGCTTCTTTCTTCTTCCTATCGCTTCTCTATCCCCCATGGCACAGTAGTTGATTTGCATCTCAGAGGAAGAATAATCTCATAATATTCGCTAGATATTCAATCTCAGCCATCGATTTAAATAAGAAAAGAAAATCATCTATCTACCTCGACCTAAAGTTAAAATAAGAAGTCTCCGGGCTATGAGTAATTATTTCTATAGTACGTTTGTTACTATCTTATTTCGTTTAATATTCATTATATTTAAAATTTGATATAAATTTATATAATATATTTAATTTCTTAAATGTTATAAATTTGTATAATATTGTTTTTATGATGATGATGGTTAACGTCCACCGAGACCAAACATTGGTCTATCGGACCTAAAGAAACAAATTATTTATTTTGATTTAAAAATTTTATTCCTATGCTCAAAAAGCTTGGAGAGAAGCCTCCCAAGCTCACTATAATTTTGACATTGTAAAAGACTAGGAAGGTTAGTATTGTAACAAAGATTGTGAAACTGAGATCTAATGTGGTTGTACCCGGGGAATTCTAAGAGGAAGTGGTTTTCATCCTCGATGTTCCTATTCTCACATATATGGCAGATCCTTTCCATCCATGGCGTTTTAGGAACTTCCCAACGACCTGTTTCGCTGTGGAGCTCATCAGAATTCGTTCTAATCTTTGCTATATTAATTTTCTTCTTTGAGCTAATTAAAATAGAGAGATACTTTTGATCTTCTAGGGTGGGGTTGATGACCTTCTTATAATAACTTAATTTTATTTTAGCCGCTAAATCTTTCTCACACCACATTTTTTCTTTGAACTTAGAAGTAACAATATCTTTAATGTTATTTATGTTTGCAATGCATCATTCTCGTTGATCTCCCAATAGTTTAACGAGGCCCTTGTGTCTTTATGCCACCCTCGATTGAGCCTTAGGTGGTTTTGGCTGGAATTTAAAGCTAGCTTAGGAAGTATATGATCGTCTATGTTATTGAATTTGTGCTTGTACAAAAGAAACCTAATCATAGCTAGGCTCTCAATAGCGGAAATACCTGCTTCTATAAGGAGAATAGGATAGGGTGTATTACTTTTAATTTTCAAGTTATAAGTTATAAAATGCTTTTGGATTTTCTCAATCTTTCTCCATGATTCTCTGAAGATGTTGCAACCCCAAACCTCACAGCCATATAAAATAACAGGAGTGACTAAAGTTTCAAAGAGGAACTTCTTTTTATCCCACATTACGAGGTTTGTTATTTTACAATTATTTTCAAGCCCAGAATAAGCTTTCCACCCCCCATTAATCCTTTTCTCAATGCTATGGTTCCAGTTGAGCTTGTGATGAATATCAATTCCTAGGTACTTGTAAGAATACACTTCCTCCAAGTTATTATTGTCATACATAAAATTAGCATAAGTGTCCTTCTTAGATTTGACAATCATAACTTTTGTTTTGTCAGTGTTAACGGTCATACCCATGGTAGAGCAGAAATCCTTAAGAAGCCTGAGTTGCTTATCAAGATCAGACAGGCACCTTGCCAAAAGAACAATATCATCAGCATAGAGAAGAAGGATGACGATTATCCCAGCTAATATCGTGCCATCACATCCTGCTTCCTCTAAATAGCCTTCGAGCTTATCGATGTAAATGCCAAATAGGGTAGGGGAGAGGCGGCAACCTTGTTTAACTCCGATGTTACACTTAATATATTTCAACCACCCCTCATTATTCTTTAGCTTGGCAATTACATTCATGTATAACCTTATAGCAACAGCTCTCAACTCGAGAGGAACCTTTAGCTCTTATAATCTATTCCGAAGGTTGTATCTAGGAACCATATCGAAAGCCTTTCTAAAGTCCACAAAGCAACAAAATAAATTGGATTTATCATTACGACATTCCTCTGCAATGATCCTAAGCGTAACGAGGTGGTCTGTTGTTCAGTGATGCCTTCTGAAACCTGCTTGGCCTTTAGCTCGCTTACCTTCACTACCAAGCCATATGCTTAACTTCTTTTCCAAAATACTACCATATAACTTGGCTAAGAGAGGGCCGATCATAATTGTTCGATAATTAGAAGGGTTATTTGTATCCCCACTTTCAAAAATAGGGATAATGAGACTCTCAATCCAAGGTTTAGGGAACCCTTGCTTGACTGCTTGATTGAAAAGCTTGCAGATGTGGGGGATGAGGACAGGACCTCCAATTTTTAAGATTTCCACCTGGTAACCTTCAATGTCCTTAGCTTTCCCATTAGCGAGGTGATTAACCCCAAACTTAATGTCTTATAAAGAGAAAACTCCTTTCATTGTGAGCAGGGTTTCAAAATTATCCATGACATTTGGAGATTCATAAAGCTTTTTAAGATAGGAATTCCAATCGTGAAGAGCAATTTTATTATTATCTTTAGTCTTCCTAGTCAAAATTTGCCTCCAAAATTTCTTAGGAGCTACCTTAGAGAGGTGTAAAAGATTCTCCTACCTTTGACAAATGTACTACCTCTTTTTCCTTTTAGTTAGGGCTTTGTATATTTTTACCTTGTCTATTTTAAGAGATTCATCAACAACCTCCTTAATTGCTCTCCTCGCACATTTACAATATTTTTCATACCATAGATTGGTTTTTCTATTTCTTTTATTATTTGAAACTTCAATTGAGAACTTGTTAATAAAATATGAGAGGTTTGTAGTAAAATTATGATATAGGTCTTCTATGTTGTCTATACAAGATAAAGGAAGAAAATTAGTTTTTAATTCGTTTAGAAAGAGATCATTTTTATTTCTATCAAATATTAAGTTCTTTTGGCTGTAAGTATTATTTTCTGTGGGAACTCTATGCATGACAAAATTGAGAGTTATAAGTAAAGGCCTATGATCAGAGTCAGGGTCGTGGTCGTTTAAGATGTCAAAATTTATTATTTCGTTGTATAATGGGAGATCAGAAATAATGTAGTCTACCATGCTGCTACCAAGTCCATGGATGCAGGTCATCTTTCTTGAATTGGGCCACTTCTTTAGACTGTTGCAAATTATGAGATCCTGAGCACTACAGAGCTTGACTAGCTCTGACCCAAACAAATTTTCCCCGAAGTCTTCAGACTTCCTTTTGTACCTACTAGCTAGAGTAGGGTCTTCGTCTAATCAAAGAGGATTAGGGTTGGAATGATTGCTTAGAATAATAGCTTGGTTGTTTGAAGTTCGAGCATTAAATTCACCTATTAAAACGATATTACCATCATTCCTTAGGCTAGAAATATCATTATCTAAATCATTGTAAGGGTTAGTTTTATCTAGATTATTCTTCTTATAGAAGTTAGAATTGATGGGGGAAATAACATATTGCTATGTAGGACTCTTTATTATTAATGTCTCTGATCTCTATCCAACTATATAGGTTGTGAGGGTCATTTTTATAAATCCTAGAATGGGGGGAGATGGTCTTCTTAATGTAACAAGCTACTCCCCCAATGCCTCTACGGGAGGATCGCTTGTTCCAGGTAGACCATAGCGTAAAGCCACTAGGTTAGGGACCTTAGATTCTTCGTGCTCCCAAGTTTCAACAAGCAAAATAATATCAACATCATTTGAAATCCAACTTAGCTTAGGGCGTTTGTTCCATGGGAAGCCCGACAGTTCCAAGAAAGGATCTGGAGCATGTTTAATTGCTATTGATTACTATCTTTTTTGTTTCTATATCGAATAAAGGCTTGTCTATTTCTGATTATTGCCCATTTTCCTTCCTTTCTAGCTTCTTTTACCTTTTGAACCTCCTTTCTTAATTTTGCTTGATCTTCTGGAATGAGATCTTCATTTATGAATATTCTCGTTCCTTTTAGACTTGAGGTTTTACTAAGTATGTCGTACTTATGATCAGTGGAGCTCACCTTTATGCGGATTAGTCTTCCTTTATTCTCGGTTAATTTCCCCAACTTTGTTGCTTCTATGAGACACACTGTTTCAATATGTAAGCTATTTATTATTAATTTATACAATATTGATATCAATTTTATTATATACTATTTTTAACATAAATTTTGAATTAACATAGAAATCATGATGATATAAATGTGTAAAATATGAAGTATATTTACTTATATGTAAAAAACTTATTTCTCTTAACTTAAATGTTGAATTCACTCTTAGAGAAATAATTTAATTAAAAATTAAAGCTTATAATAATATTGGTATATGAAACAATTTATATAATTACTTATTAAATAATTTCTCGTGAACGTTTTTCTCAAAATAAATTTTTAAAATTTTCACTTTTAAAAAATAAAATTAATTTTTAAAAATATCTATTAAATATTTTTTATAAATAATATAACATTTTTAATTATATTTTAATAAAATAAAAAATTTAAACCGATTTTTCTGGTTCCACCTCCACTTCTTACCTTACAAGTTCGCAACATTATCAACAACACAAATATTTTACTAACCATTTTTCATTTACACACCTATACCATTAATTATTCGACTCCCCTATTAAAAACAAATGTTAATATTGATGTTAAAAAGACGTCAGACTAGTCCTTCTTTCCTTTCCTCTTTACTGTCAACGAATCCATTATTTCCATTCGTGATGACTCCCTCAACATCCCACGAATCCATCATTTCCATCCGTGACACGGTATTGCATTGCATTTCACATCATGAAATTTAAATTTTGAAATTTGTTAAGTTGAATATTTTGATTGAAATAAGATGCTTAAAAAAAACAAACCTACATTATACTAAAAATGTTTGAAAGATAACTTAAATAGGTTTGTTAATTTTTATTATAAATATGATGTCACATCTTCCTTACTATACATAATCTCTCCTACTTTATATGAAAAAAAATATCAAAATGAAAATATTACTTTAAAAACTTACCACAGCTTAATACTTATTATGGCAATTTTTTTTTTTGTAACACATCGATTGGATTCCCAATCCAAGAGTTGGCGGGAATTTTTTGCCGGAGGGTTCAAGTTGATCTCCAGTTCTTCGCCAGTACATGGGAAGGTGTTCCCCATTGACGGTCTTCCTTGGCCTTCCCCATCGAATGGTCGTTGACTCCTTCCTTTTCTCTAGTGAACGAAGAACTCATTGGCATTTGGGAAATTTGTCTTTTCGACAGCAAGACTCTGTCATGGCTCTGGCTCTTGGCTGTGGGTTCCCTTCTGAGTTCCTCATGTTCCAGCCCTCTCATGGCTCATCTTCCTAGTACGTGTTGTGGAATCTTCTGAATTCTAGCTGGTTGCTTGGTGCTTCAGGTGGCTCTGTTAGCAATCTTAGGAGGTTTTTTGCATGGCTTCCTCATTCAAGTAACTTTGTATGCAACGATTTATATTTATTCCTTTTTCTTGTTTTTGTTTCTTAGCTTGTTGATTTGTTATTCGGTACCAGGCTCAAATTTATCTAACATAATTTTTCTGTTCTATTTTGTTTGTCAATGGTGGTGACCAGGGCACAAAGGGAATTCTTGGTCAAGTAATTCACAAGCAAAGCTAGTCAACTCCTTTATTGTCTAGCCCACAAGTCAGGCATGTCGGGCAGGCACATTTAACCGACAGGTCAGTGGGAATTGGTGCAGGTGCACGACGAGCGAGCGACAAGTTGGGCAGTTGAATGGCAAGTTGAGTGCACGTGCGAACAATGCGACGAACCAACTAAGCAAAGGAAACATGGAAGATCAAAGTCATTTTGTGAAAATGACTAAGTGTTGGGCAATGGAAAGTTTATATGTGGGGGAGGTCCCACACATGGGTGCCCACACCATGGGCTGACTCGAAGTTGGGGCAAGTTGGATGAAACGGTGGGTTAGCTAGGTGAGTCGACGCCCCAAACGATGGGCCAACTGCCATATAAGTAAAGCATTGGAATTGTGGAAAAAAGGCATCAAGTGAAGTTTCCAAGTGTTCATGCGAGCTGGAGGATGAGCTAACTTGCAGAGGACTAAAATTTGGCAAAGTGCAGACGGACTCTTGGACCAAACACTGATCTGGGGTAAACGTAGAAAACGGAGCCGCAGGTCGTGCAAAGGCATTCAGGCAAGGGTTTGCGAAGGTGTCAAGGTAAACAACCAAACGAGCGAGGATGTATGAGGGCGTTTGTCTGAATGACTATTTAGGAGAAGTCATGCGAAGGTGTTCGGGCGAGGGTGTGAAAGGATGCTGGGGCGAACGACTGAACGGGCGAATTCGTTTGAAGGCGTTCGAGCGAATATGTGCGAAGGTGTTCATGCGAGGGCGTGCAACAGTGTCGGGTCGAACGATTGAACGAGCGAGGTTGGTATGAACGTCTAGGCGGACAAGGGCGTGCGAGGGTGTCCACTCAAACAACCGAATGGGTGAGGGCATGCGAGGGCGTCTGCCTGAATGCGTTGAGGCTTAACGATGTCTTAAACAGTGTGACAGAGGGTAGAACTGGTGGGCACTCTGAACGGTGGTTCGGGTAGTCAGAATGGTGCAAGCTGGGTTGCACGGTTGTGACAGAAATTGTACCAAGGGAACTTGGGGTTTCCTACAAAGACGGTAAAACTAAATATTTTGTAAAATATTGATATTATCAGGCAAAATCATATTTCGGGGGCTTTCCCTTCCCATAAAAATATATGTTGTGCATATGTGTAAATGGTAATAATGAATGTATGATGTTATGAATGTTTTCGTTGTGTTAATGAAAGTGTACCTAGGAAAATAAGGTAAGTATAGAAGGTAGGTGTAGTCCACAATCACAAGTATTGTTAAAAAGAAACTGGTTGGTGGTGTCGCACCTCCTATAGTGCAGTTGGAAGAGTATCGCCAGTGTAGGGGCGTGACAATTGGTATTAGAGCCCTGATTTAGAGAATCGGATTTCCAGAGAAGTTGATCCCACTGCACCTCTTGAAAAGTGGTATCAGAGCTTGATTTAGTCAAACCAAGCTTACCGAAGGAAGTATAATAATTTGTGATAGGTTTAGCAGGGGTGAAGCATCGTGTTTGGGCCAAGCTAAACAACAAGACATGGCAAGTTTGGAAGAATGCGAAGGGAAGCTCTTGCTGACCTTATACAGGTTGAAGTTGATGAAAGAGAAGAACCCACAGATTCGAGGTGAACTTGAAGTCTTGGAAAGGGGTGTTGAAGATGAAGTTCTTCGACTTGATTAGGCAATGGAGCAGGTTGTAGCTGCAGATTGAAATGATGAAGAAGAGGAAGCCGTGATATTTGAAGATGTTACAAGCATGACAATGATGGAGGATGAGCTTGAAATTGTTCAATTTCGACTAGGATTGTGCAGTTTGCAGACATTGGTGAATGAGGATACTCACATGGAGGAGCTTCATGATGAAGTAAGTACTACTGATACTTGTGTTTCATTTGAGCTTTTGCTAGATGGGCCATATGAAGGGAATTGCAAAATCAGTTTGTTGATGCAATGGAGGATCTTACCATGGATGTCTACGATGAGACCTTGTATGGATAAACAAGAACCATTGACCGTTGCAAAGCTTGTTTGGGTTGTTTGTGACCTTATGGCAGAAGGTGCAAATGCCAGTGATAAGGGAGGAACGTGATGATCATTGCAGACAAATGGTCATACTTTAGCCATATGAAGAAATTGGCTAAGTGCCTTGCATTTCTTATGGACAGATTGGAGAAGGGCACACCCTTGAGTTTGATGATAATTGGGTGAACTTCTCATGGACGAGACCAAGAGGAAGTCTTGGTGCAACCTTCAGTGGGGGAGCCATGATGGAAGAGACACATGTGATGCTGATATAGCTTGGGTGACCGAGTTCAGTAGAACGGATTGCATGATTGTATGAGGATGCCCAATGTTGTGATGGGTCTACTTAGTTAGACAACGTGGGCAACTTGAGTCATAGACATCAAGTTGGAGACATGGAGCATGGCAGTCTTACGTAGGGACATTATGGAGGAGCACTTGTCGAGGTGTCACTTATGGGCATCCAATGAGGAGTGTCAAGGCAGGGATGTTATGCGGATGGATTTGTTGGTGTGACATGGAGACTTTTACTTATGAGCCAATGGAGATATTGTGCACTCTTGTACAACAAGGCCATGGACTTGGTTTGATTTGTGAGTAGACTATGTAGAATTCCTACTATATGGAAAGCTGAGGAATCCTGCAGGGACCTTTGGGCCAAGACATGTATGCTTTGCTTGCTAGGATGTTGGTTGGAGATGACTCATGGAGCTCATGATGACATGAGGTTGGGACTTTGGGGACTTCATATTATGGTGGACTTGAAGGATCTGATGCATTAAGGAGCTGAGGTCAGGGACTTTGACGTAGTATGGGGTGCATGCTTTTGAGTACATGTATGGGTGTGCTTGAAAGAGTGACTTGATGTGGAGGATCGATATGAGACACTTTGGAGTGATGGAGTTGCAACGATGATGATGCCTTGGTCACAACACTTCGGATGGGTTGAGCCGAGACTTGACCACTTTTAATACATGGGAGCTAATTGGTCTATGATCATGGGCATCACATGGATGATGAGACAGGTGTATACTTGTTTCTTTGGTAGACTTGAGGGATGGCACATTATGGATATTCTGAAGGTTTCTTCATAGACCTAGATGTGGCACATAGAGAGTCGATTTGATGAGAGGATCTCTTCATTTTGAGGAGATGAATTTTGCACATATGGATGATGATGTTGGGTAGATGCGGTTGATTTCATGCAGCACTTTGGCACCAAACATCATGGGCAACATGTTGCAAACGAGATGGAGTTTAATTCATGGACCTGGGGATGACTTACTTAGATGGATATGGATTCCTAATCGAGTTAATGTTGTGACAGGAGGCTGAGAGAAATGACTGATGATGGCATGAGGAGGCTCATTCTCATGGTTTAGATGTGACAATTGGATTAGCTACCCAACTAGTTCGATTCATGGGTGCTAGCAGTGTACCGAGGTATGTTTTGAGTTGTGTTGGAGTATCATGGCAATAGTTCACATGATGATGATACATGATGGGGTCGACACAACATGTTGCAATGAGCATGTAGCTTGAGTTGGAAGGACCACCCTTCCATGGTGGGGCAGCATGTGGAGGTTGCGTTCGATGTGGTTGATGATCATTGATTGGGAAGACTTTATGATTTATAGAGATATGAACCTTTATGTTTTGTGCAATGGCAGAGTAGAGGCAGGCAACATGGGCATCTTTGGATGTTGGAGCTAGCGGCAGATGGTGTTGTCAAGAACAACAACCATTTAAAGTGGGGGAGTATGTCATGCCACGCTTAACCGATAACTCAGACGGAGTCTACATAGGTGCACGACAGGTGAGCGATGAGCTGGGTGGTTGAATGGAAAGTTGAGGGCACGTGCAAATGGTGCGACAAGCTGACCAAATGAAGGAAATGTGTGACACGAAAGTCTTCTTGTGAAAATGACTAAGTGTTGGGCAATGTAAATTTTATATGTGGGGGCGGTCCCACACATGGGCACCCACACCATGGTCTGACGTGAAGTTGGGGTGAGTTGGAAAAAATGGTGGCTCGGCTTGGTGAGTCGATGCCCCAAACAATGGGCCAACCACCATATAAGTAAAGCTTTGGAATGGTGGCAAAAAGGCATCATGTGAAGTTTCCAAGTGTTCATGCGAGCTGGAGGGCGAGCTAACTACGAAAGGAGTAAAATTTGGCAAAGTGCAGGTGAACTCTTGGGCCGAAGCACTAAGCCGAGAAAAATGTAGAAAATGGAGCCACAGGTCATGCGAAGGTGTTCAGGCGAGGGCATGTGAGGGAGTCAAGACGAACAACCGAATAGGCGAGGGCATTTTTCTAAATGACCCTTTGGGCAAAGTCATGCGAAGGCATTCGAGCGAGGGCATGTGAGGGCACCAGGCCAAATGAAGAAATGGGCAAAGTCATTTGAAGGCATTCAGCCGAAGTCATGCAAAGATGTTCGAGCGAGGGCGCAGACCAAATGACTAAACAGGAAAGGTTGGTCTGAATGTCTGAGCAGGTGAGGGTGTGGGAGGGAATCTGCCTGAACGACCTAATAGGAAAGGGCGTGTGAGGGCATACACTTAAGCGAGTTGAGGGCATTTGACTAAACAACGTGCTGAACAGTGTGAAGGTGAACGAGTTGCAAGGAATGGTAGAACCGGTGGGCACTCTAAACGGTGGTTCGAGTAGTCAGAACGGTGTAGGCTGGGTTGCACAGTTGTGATAGAAATTATACCAAGGGAACTTGGGGTTTCCAGCAAAGACTGTAAAACTGAATATTTTGTGAAATATTGATATTATCGGGCCGACTCATATTTCAGGGAGTTGCCCCTCCCATTAAAATATCTGATGTTCATATGTGTAAATGGTAATAATGAATACATAATGTTATGAATGTTTCTGGTGTGTTAATGAAAGTGTACTTAGGAAAATAAACTAAGTATAACATGTAGGCATAGTCCATGATCACAAGTATTATTAAAAAGAAAGTGGTCGGTGGTGCCACACCTCCTCTAGTGCGGTTGGAAGAGTACCGCCAGTGTAGGGGCATGACATTTACCATTCCAAGGTCGCCTCCTCTTACCGAGTAAGAGGAATGTATGCCCGAATTCAAAGAGCTTCGGTCTTTGGTTTCTTGGGCTTTCATCACTTGTTATGGACTTATCTAAGAATCATGTTTGTAGTAATGTTTTATTAAACGTTGCACCTGTGTATTTAAATTTTATGGCAATATAATATATTCCTCTCATTCGGGTCTGTCATTGATGATGTTGATTTAGTACCTTGCTGGTTTGCCTACCCATGAAAGGTATTAGTGGTTTTTCTCTACGAAAATACAGATATAAGTGGGTAAATTCATGAATCGGTTGTTTATAAGATTCTAATGTTTTTTGAGTTTCTATATATTTATTAATAGATTATACGCTGATTGCAGCCTCTTCAATATTTTCTCTCTTCCACGGTTCTGTTTGGTTGATTATAATGGGAAATTTGTATGATACTCTTCATGTTAAGTGGTTAATAAATGTTAAGAGATGCATGCTTCTTCTAGTTGGATGATTTCATTTACCTATACTTTCTGTATGCTATATTTGAGATTGGGGTTTACGTAGAATTAGCATTTCGTTTTCCTGTGTATTCGTTTTCTTTGCTCGAGTTAATCCCTCAGAATTTTTATGACAGCTCTCATGTTTTGTTTTTCAAACTGTATTAAAGGATGTATGTGTATTTTATGATTCAACAAACTTGTTTTTTCCGCTTGCTTATTGCAACTTGACTTTGATATGGTTATATTCGTATGAGTCTATAGAGTGGCTACTTGTTAATTTACCAACTTCCAAATGGTAGGTTTTGCATTTCAAATTTTGTAACAATGGAAGGCTCGTAGGTGGTCATTTCTATCTCTTTTAGTCTCAACTAAACATAGGAAATTTTAATCCCTATGGGGTTATTTTTTTTTTTAAATAACTAATAATTTTATGCCAATGTTCTTTCTGCAAAGCTTGGATTTATTTCAGCAGAAGTTTCTTTTCTACAGTGAATATATTTTCAGGGTATTTCATGCTTGTTATAATTCATAATATGTTCCTAGCTCTTGTTTCAGTTTTTCCCCTGCATTCCTTTGCTAGGAAAGTTGCACCTACTTCCTTTACCAGTTTTAGTAGGCTAATGTGTCTAAATTCTGACTTAGCTACTTATAGTAATGCACTTTTTTCCTTACTTTCAGCAAAAATTCCTTCTCTGATTATCTGGCAGACTATTTAATTTAATTGCACAATTAAAAATTATAATCCTACTGAACATTTCAACCCATCAATTTCTACAGAAATACAGAGTCCTATATTTTTTAACAATGAATTTCTATAAAAATACAAAGTCCTACTTTTTTTTAACAATGCATTACATATTTTAGAGTTTAATACTTATCTCTATCCTCAAGATTTTCTTTTACTATGGTTCACCTAAACCAATATCAACTACTCATTGATAATTTTCCTCCCAACCGTGAGACTTTATTCCAAGGCAAGTCTCCCCCCAAGCTGTTACTTAGAAGATAGACACTTCTTGTAAGACTTATCAGTCATAAGATCTGCAACTATCTAGTGACCACCAAACTTATCTCTTCAACCATGTGACATATTAGCATGAAATACCTTCCTTCATTCTCCTTTCTCCTCTGTTATCTCAGGTACCAAAAGGAACCCCCTTAATCCCCTTCTTGGAGAATTCATAATCAAGGGAGTAGTTAGGGTTAGGTAACTAGCTATCCTAACTTCCTGACATGTGAGAGTCACAAGACTTGTTAACACTCCATTATTTGATTCATTCGTAACTTATAAAATCTTAAATGCATAAATTCAAATAATAATAAAATCCATTTTTTTTTTTTTTTATTGCAGTAAATAAACAATTACAATTTTTTGGGGACATTACATCTCCCTCCCCAGGATTAAACAGTGTCTCGATGTTTTTTTTACTGCAAACATATCTGGACAAGTTTACCTCATAACTTGCTCATCCTCTTAGGTGGCCTCATCTGACCTATATTGTTTCCCTTTCACTTTAACCTGGGTGATAACTCGTTTCCACAACATTACTTCTCTCCAATCGAGTATAACCAAAGGTTCGATGAAGAACTCGCCTTCCAATTCAACCCATACATAGACGTGATCTCCAATTTGAAATTCCTAGAAATTCATCTTTCGGTCAGAAAAATTCTCTTGTCAATCTTGAGTGGCTTTTAAATTCGAACAAACCTTCTTAACCATATCCTCCATTTGTTTTAACATCTCGGGTCCTAGCATCAACTTATCCTCTGTCCCTCTTCAACTCGAAGGTGTTCTGCACTTGCGTCCATACAAAACCTCAAATGGGCTCATTTGTAATGACATATGATAGCTATTTTTATAACAGATTTCTACCAAATGTATGTAATCCTCCCATTTGGAGGGTTGCTACATTACGTAAGCTTGCAACATGTCCTCCACTTCCTAATTTAGTCACTCATTCTACCCATCTGTTCGAGGTTGGTAAGTAGTATTGAAATGTAGTTTCGTGCCCAATCCCTCAGGTAAAGATTTCAAGAAATCTGATGTAAATTTTACATCATGATAAAAAATTATAATTTTTGGTAATTCATGTAGTCTAAAAATATTTTGCATGAATATCTTAGTAATCTGTACAACCTTGTAGGTTCTTTGCACCGATATGAAATGAGTAGATTTTCTCAAATTATCCACTACCATCATTATCAAATAATTTTTCTTTTTTGGACTTACGTAGTCTTGTAATGAAATAGATGGAAATAGTCTCCCATTTCCACTCCGAAATTGGCAGCGAATGCAATAATCTAGTTGGATGTTGATTTTCCATTTTCAGTTGTTGGCATTCCAGACATCGAGTCAAATACTCGACTACATTCTTCTTCATGCCAGGAAATAAATATTCTTTTCTAAGTGTGGTAATTAGCTTATGGTATCAAGGATGGCTTGCATATGGAATCTTATGATATTCATCCAAAATTAAGTCTTTAATACTTTTCTGGTTAGGAAAATATATTCTTACTTTATAAATCAACATACCTTCATGGTTTACTTCATATCTGAGCTATTGTTCATGGTTGTTTGAAATTTTAGCTTGTTGCCAAAAAAATGATATTCTAGATCACGCCTGGCTGCCTCTTTTATCAACTCATTGAAGTTAGTTCAAACCTCACTCTAAGATACTTCTTAAATACAGTGTACCTTCTGACTCAAAGCATCTACGACCCAATTCTCCTTACCTTTCAAGTGCTTGATCTTAAAGTCAAAACCACTAAAAAAATTCGATCCAACGACCTTTTCAGGCACTCAAAGTGAGCTTCTTAAAATAGTTAGTTCATCTATGACGATCAGTCGTTAAGAGAAATTTCTTACCTATCATATAATGCAGCTAGATATTTAGTGCATGAATAATAGTTGTTATCTCTAAGTCATAAGCTGAATATTTCTACTCGTGCTCCTTAATTTTTCTAGATTCATAGGCTATCACTCTGCCTTATTGCATTAAAATGCCACCAACTCCTTCCTTGTTGGAATTTGTACAAACCACAGTCCTTATTTGGGTCTGTGAGGCTTAAGATAGGCGCGATGGTTAGTAAATTCTTAAGCTGGTCAAAACTCTTTTGGTACTCTATTGTCCACTTGAAGGTTTTTCCTTTTTTTTGCAAGGAGGTAATGGGGTATGCTACCTTGGAAAATCCTTCACCAAATCGCTTGTAGTACCCAGCTAGACCCATGAATGACCATATATCTGTCATGTCCTTTGGAACTGGCTACTCCATTATACTCTTTATATTATCTAGGTCCACGACAATTCTATCCGTGGTAATGATATCTCGTAGATACTGAATCTTCTCTTTAAAGAAATCACACTTGCTTTACTTAGAATACAGTGGATGTTCTTTGAGAGTCTACAACATGATTTTCAGATGTTCTTTATGTTTTTCTATATTCTGAGAATAAATCAGTATATCATCAATAAATATCAACACAAATTTATCCAAGTATTGATGGAATATATTGTTCATGAGACACATGAAGGTCACGAGAGAATTAGTCAGCCCGAAGTGTAGGACATGAACTTGTAATGTCCATAATAATTTATGAAGGTTGTTTTAGCTATGTCTTCCTCCTTAATTTTTATTTGATCGTATCCTGAACATAGGCCGTTCTTTGAAAATACTATTGCAACCCTTACCTGATCAAACATCTCATCGATGCGGGGTAAAGGGTATTTATTTTTTATTGTCATCTTATTTAGCTGGAAGTAGTCCATGCACATACACAGGGTTCCATCCTCCTTTTTAACAAAAAGTACTCGGGCTCCCCAAGGTGAAACACTTGTGCGGATGTATTTTTATGCAACAGTTCTTGTAAATGCATTTTTAATTGAATCAACTCTGGTATGCTCATGCGATAAGGAACTAGGGATATGGGAGCATCTCCCAGTATCAATTTAATGGTGAAGTCTATATCTCCTTTTGGAGGAAGTCCCAGAATCTCTTCAGGGAATACCTGTGGAAAATCCTTAATTAGAGGTATACTTTCTAAAGAAGCACATTTTTTTTTATGTTGGGATATCCCACCTAAATTGCATAGATTTGGCATCATTTTCTAATACACTTTGCTAAGTGAGAGGCAGTTACTAGACTTACTTTTAGAGGCCTTAATATGCCTTGAATTTCCTGCCTCTTTCCCTCCTCATCAAGGTAGCAAATGGCTTTGGTTTTACAGTTTATGAGGGACCAATTCTTTTCCAACCAATCGATGCCTATTAGGACGTCATACAACCCTAGGGGAAATAAATTTACATCTATAACTAAGGAATGACTTGTTATTTTCAAGGGGTAGTTGTTGACCTTTGCTAACACACGTCTTTTTCCCCCTGTGGCTAGCTATACTAACCAGGGATTTTTAAACTTAACAGCTTGTAAATAGCAATGATCTACTATCTTAGGACTAACATAACTTAATGTAGATCCTGGGTCAATTAAAACAGATATAGTTTGGTAAAAACATTTACCTTCAAATTCGACCATGGTTGGCTAATATTCCTCATGATGGTCTTCAAGGGAAAGATTCATTTTTGGGATGCTTTTGGCCACTTCCCCTACAGTGGATTCCTTTTGAATCTATGAAATCTGATCAGTACCCTTGTGGTTGGGACAATTTTTGACATAATGTGGTCCTCCACATTCCCAACATTGTACTAGGGGTCTTGCTAATATTTAAACTTCAGTTCTGCCTCACTGCTCATTGGTTTTGGATTCATTGGGACATCTAAATTTGGATTGATTTCTATTTAGATTTTTGTTTACTTATCCCTTGTGGGGTCCTTTATCAATTATAAACTTGTTCGGCTTATTGCCAATAGGGAACATAATTCCCTTTTTGTCAGTCCAGCTTTTCCCCACATCTCCCCTTTGTTTGTTTTGTTGGTAGGACATCCACGCTTTTCATATAACCTCATCCGTGGTTTTTGGGTTATCGAATTTATGATGCTCCTTCATGAATAGTGGAAGACTGATGACAAATCACTGCACCTTAGACTTTTCCTCCCATATGTAGGGAACATACCAAACTAAGGATGTGAATTTTGTAATGAACTCATCCGTTGTTAGTTGTCCTAGTCATAGATCATGAAACTCTTTTTCCTTTTCATCATAAAATAATTTAGATAAATTTATTTCCTTAAAATACCTCTAAAAAATTTCCCACTTTATGCTTTGTTCGTTCACTCCACTCACAGTCCTTACTTCTTTGCACAACAGGGTGGATTTTCCATGCATATGGAGAATGACCAAGTGAGCTTTTAAATTCTAATCATATTGATAAAGTTGAACGTACTTATTCATATTAATAAGCCAATATTTAGCTACCTCTTCCTGGTCACCATCAAAGAAGGGTGCTTTTACTTTCCGAAATTCTCCTTGCAATTTTATCCTTTGTCTTTTTTGTGTTTTATGTTTTGAAGCATTATAAGATTTTTCTTCTTGATTTTATTCCCCTCCTTCCATCTCTAAATATTTTGTCTGAAATTATTTCTCTCCAAATGCCCATGTTCTTGGTTGGGAATTGGTTTCCCCTGATTTTGTCTATCAGATAGACTCTTCATAATATTTTCCTATTCCTACATCAACATTTTTTTATTTGCCCACAACCAGATCATCTCATCCATCAACTCTTTTACGCTTTCCAGGATTGCAATGTTGATAATGCATGGCTCTTCTCCCAATTGTATCCATACATCAAGGTTGGTCTCTTGAGAAGATGCAGGTCCAAAACCTATCATGGATCTATGAGGTGTGTTGCCTGTCCTTCCCATGTTAGCTTCTCTTCCTTTTTCCATTGTGTAAATCACAGACACAGCTAATCATTGGTTTCTAAAGGCCTCAGCTTTGTAACCTAAGCACTATGATACCACTTGTCGCATCTCTCCTACTATATATATATATATATATTAAAAAACAATATCAAAATGAAAATGTTGCTTAAGGAGTTACCACACCTTAATACACAATATGGAAAATATTTTTTTGCTTTAATCATTTATGCATTATTTAGTTATCCACTATATCTTGTCGAGGTTGGTATCTATTATACCTTACCCTATTTAGATTTATTCGCAATCATATTTATTATGATAATTGCGTACATAGTATGATTTATTTGCATTAAAAACTAACACAGGGCTTGGATTCCCAATACAAGATTTCGGAGGGTTTGAGTTAACCTTTAGTTGTCTACCATTACACGGGAAGGCGTGCCCCATCGACGGTCTTCCTTGGCCTTCCACATCGAAAGGTCGCCAGATCCTTCCTTTTCTCTGGTGAACGAAGAACTCCTTGGCATTTGCGACATTTCTCTTTTCAGCAATAAGACCCTATCATGGCTCTGACTCTCGGCTCTGGGTCCCCTTCTAGTTTGCTCATGTCCTGACCCTCTTATGGCTCATCTTCTTGGTATGTACTCTAGAATCCTCTGACTTTTAGCTCACTACTTGGTGCTTCAAGTGGCTCTGTTAGCAATCTCATGAGGTTTTTGAATGGCTTCCTCATTCAGGTAACTATTTATGCAGCAGTTTATATACTTATTCCTTTTTCTTGTTTCAGTTTCTTGGCTTGTTGATTTCTTATTCAGTTCTAGGCTACAATTTCTCTAACATTGTCTTTCTGTTCTATTTTGTTTGCCGAGGGTGGCGACCAAGGAACGGAGTACCTTCTTAGTCAAGTTCTTCCCAAGAAAATTTGGTCAGCTCCTTTAACATTCCAAGGTCACCCTCTCTTATTAATTAAGAGGAATGTATACTCGGATTCACAGAGCTCTAGTCTTTAGTTTCTTGGGATTTCATTGCCTGTTACATATTTATCTAAGAATCATGTGCGTATTAATGTTTTATTGAATGTTGTACAGTGTATTTAAATATTATTGCAATAGAATATATTCCTCTAGTTCGAGTACGTCACTGACACTATTGATTGAGTACCTTACTAGTTTTCCTACCCATGAAGGGTATTAGTTTTATTTTTCTCTACGAAAATACATATGTAATTGGGTAAATTCATGAATCATTCGTTTCTAAGATTATGAGGTCTTTTTACTTTCTTTATAATAATTAATAGATTATATGCCAATTGCGACCTCCTTAATATTATCTCTCTTCCGGGGTTCTATTTCGTTGATTATAATGGGAAACCTGTATGATACTCTTTGTGTTAAGGGATTAATAAATGGTAAGTGATGAATGCTTCTTGTAGTTGGACAATTTAATTTACCTACACTTTATGTATGCTATCTTTGAGAATGGGGTATACCCAGAATTAGCATTTCATCTTCTTGTGTATTTGTTTTCTTTGCTTGAGTTAATCCTTTGGCATTTTTGTGATAGTTCTCGTGTTTTTTTTTCAGACTGTATTAAAGGATGTATATGTATTTTGCGGTCTGACAAACTTGTTTTTTTCGCTTATGTATTGCAATTTGACTCTGCTATGGTTATATTCGTACAAGTCTGCAAAGTGGCTACCTTTTAATTTACCAACTTCAAATGGTAGGTTTTTCTTTTCGAATTCTACAACAATGTAAATGTAATAGGATCATAGGTGGTCATTTCTCTCTCCTTTACTCTTATCTATAAACAAGAAATTTTAATCCCTAATGGGTTATTTTTTTTAAATAACTAAATAAATTTATGCCAATGTTCTTTCTGGAAAGATTGCATTTATTTTAGCAGAAGCTCCTTTTCTTTAGTGAATATGTTTTCAGGTTATTGCATGCTTGTTTTAATTCATAATAAGTTCCTAGCTCTTCTTTTGTTTTTTCCCTTCCTTTCTTCTGCTAGGAAAGTTGCACCTACTTCCTACAATAGTTTTAGTAGGTTAATGTGTCTAAATTCTGACTTAACTACTTACATTAATGCCCTATTTTCCTTACTTTCATCATAAGTTCCTTCTTTGATTGTCTGATAGACTATTAAATTTAATTACAAAATTAAAAATTATAATCCTATTGAACATTTCAACCCATCAATTTATACAAAAATAAGAGTCCTACATTTTTTTAATAGTGCATTGCATATTTCAATGTTTAATACTTATCTCTATCTTGAATATTGCTTTTACTATGGCTCACCTTAAACAATATCAACTATTTGTTGACAATTTTCCTCCCAATCGTGAGACTTGCTTCAAAGAAAGTCTCCCCCGAGCTCTTGCTAACAAGATAGACATTTTCTTGTAAGTCTTATTAGACACAACATCTGCAACTATCTGATTACCACCAGGCTTAGCTCTTGAACCATATGACATATCAACACGAAATACCTTCCCTTCATTCTCCTTTCTCCTCTATTATCTCAGGTACCAAAAATTAAACCCGTGATCCCCTTCTTGGAGAATTCCATTTCACGGAAGTAGTTAGGGTGAAGTAACTACCTATCCTAACTTCTTGACATGTGAGAGTTACAAGATTTGTTACCACTCCATTATTTATTTAATTCATAGCTATAAAACCTTAAATGCATAAATTCAAATAATAATAAAAGCCAATTTTTGTTTTGCTCGAGTAAATAAATAATTTTCTGAGACATCACATATGAATTTGTATTAATTTTTATTATGAATTAAACGAAAAATTCCCTAGCACATATTAACAACTATATGTGCATGTTAGTATCCATATGTGCAATATAACCATGTAATAGAAAAACCAACCCATGGTATGACAAAGATTGTAAAAGTATGAGGAGAGCAATTAAGGAAGTTGTTGTTGAATCTCTTAAAATTTGGAAGATAAAAATATAGAAAGCCCTAACTAAAAGGAAAAAAGGCAGTATATTTGTAAATGACAAGAGAATCTCTTACACCTCTCTAAGGTAGCTCCCAAGAAATTCTGGAGGCATATTCTAACTAGGAAAACTAAAGGTAATAATAAAATTGCTTTACATGACTGGAATTCCTATCTTAAAAAGCTTTAGGAATCTCCAAATGTCATGGATAAATTTTAAACCATGCTCACAAAGAAAGAGGTTTTCTCATTAGAGGACATTGATTTTGGGGTTAATCGCTTGGCTAATGTGAAAGTTAAGGACATTGATGGTTACTAGGCGGAAATCTTAAAAATTGGAGGTCTTGTCCTTATCCCCCACATTCAAAAGATTTTCAACCAAGTGGTCAAGCAAGGGTTCCCTAAACCATGGACTCAAAGCCTCCTTATCCCTATTTTTAAAAGTGGGGATACAAATAACCCCTCTAATTATCGAACAATTATGATCAGCCCTCTCCTAGCCAAGTTATATGGTATTAATTTGGAAAGGAAGTTGAGCATATGGCTTGAAAGTGAAGGTAAATGGGCTAAAGGCCAAGCGGGTTTTAGAAAGCAACACTAAAAAATAGACAACCTCATTATTCTTCGGATTATTGTGGAGGAATGCCACAATGATAAATCCAATCTCTTTTTTTGCTTTGTGGACTTTAGAAAGGCTTTTGATACGGTTCCTACAAACAAGATTTGAAATAGATTAGAAGAGCTAAAGGTTCCTTTTGAGTTGAGAGTTGTCGCTATAAGGTTATACGAGAATGTAATTGCCAAGTTAAAGAGCAATGAGGGGTGTTTAAAAGATATTAAATGTAATATCAGAGTTAAACAAGGTTGCCCCTCTCCCCTATCCTATTTGGCATTTACATCGACAAGCTAGAAGGTTGTTTAAAGGAAGCAAGATGTGTTGGCACGATCTTAGCTGGGATATTGTTCTTCTCACAAGGTGCACATCTAATCTTGATAAGAAACTTATACTTCTTAAGGATTTCTACTCTACGATGGGTATGATTGTTAACACTGATAAAACAAAAGTTATGATTATCAAATCTAAGAAGGGTCGTTACACTAATTTTATGTATGACAATAGTAACTTGGGGGAAGTGTCTTCCTAAAAGTACCTAGGAATTGATATTCATCACAAACTCAACTAGAACTATACCATTGAGAAAAGGATTAATGGTGGATGAAAAGCTTATTTTGGTCTTGAAAATAATTGTAAAATGGAAAACCTCATAATGTGGGATAGAAATAAGTTCCTTTGTGAAAATTTAGTCACTCCAGTTATCTTATATGGATGTGAGGTTTGGGGTTGTAGCATCTCTAAGGAATCCTCGAGAAATATTGAGCAAATCCGTAAGCGTTTTATAACGTATAACCTCAACATTAAAAGAAACACACCCTATCCTATTCTCCTTATAGAAGTTGGTCTTTCCCCTATCGAGAGCCTAGCTATGACTAACTTTTGTTGTACAAGAACAAACTCAATATCATAGGAGACCATAAACTTCCTAAGCTAGCTTTGAATTCCAATGAAAACCGCCTAAGGCTCAAACGAGGTTCGTAATAAAGACACCAAGGCATGGTTAAACCATTAGGAGATCGACGAGAATGTTGCATTGCAAAACATTAATAACATTAAAAATATTGTTACTTCTAAGTTCAAGTAAAAAATGTGGTGTGAGAAAGATTTAGCAACTAAAAGAAAATTAAGATATTATAAGGAGGTCATCAACCCCACCCTAGAAGATCAAAAGTATCTCTCTATTTTAAGTAGCTCAAAGAATAAAATTAATATATCCAAGATTAGAACGAACTCTCATGAGATCCATAGTGAAACGAGTCATTAGGGAATTCCTAAAACACCATGGATGGAAAGGTTCTGCAATCTCTGTGAGAATATGAACATCAAGGATGAAAATCACTTCCTCTTAGAGTGCCCCAGGTACAACCACATTAGATCTCAGTTTCAAAATCTTTTTTACAATACTGACCTTCCTAGCCTTTTACGTTGTCAAAATTACAGTGAGCTTGGGAGGCTTCTCTCCAATCTTTTGGAGTATAGGAATAAAATCTTAAATCAAACTAAATAATTTGTTTCTTTAGGTTTGATAGGCCAAAGATTGGCCTCAGTGGATGTTAACCACCACCATCATCATCATCAATATTTATGGAAATAGTATGTTAATAGATCTGAAGATTCCATATTATTTTAATTAATTTAAATAATAATGAGAAAATTTTATTTCTAAAAAATTAATTTAATTAGAAAATGACAATAATATATATGAATTAAATATAATATTGTAAAGATAATAATATATATTAATGAATTAAATATGATAACACTAATCTTACACCTTTTATATACTTAGTTTAATCAATTTAACATTAAAATTATAAATAATAATATAAATTAATACCTACCTTACATAAAGATATGTGAAACGCATAATTCACTCCTATAAAATAATTTACTTAAAATCCTAGATCATTGGGAATATTTAGTTTCATAACTTTTAAATATAAATAATAACAAAATAAATAGAGAAACAATCATATAAAAATATTATTATATATAACTATTCAAATTTCAAAAAATAAATACCTATATAATTTATTAGAATCCTTTATCATTGAAATATTAGTTTCATTAACTTTTTAAATTATAAATAATTAACTAAAATAAATAGAGAAACAATCATATAAAAATATTATTTATATATAATCTATCAAAATTTCAAAAAATAAATTCGTTCGATAAACAATTTAAGATCCAAAAAACTCTCATCAGTTCTTTAAAGTTATTTGGCATTTAGCTTAAGCAAACTATTAATCCCTAATATATTTTCCTAAATTTGAGTTCCAAAATAATACCAATATAGATCCATCTTAAGTATGACTCTAACATGAGTGGAGAGACAGAGTCGAGAGGGAACAAATTTCTTTACTTGAAAACTTTTTTAGAGTGCAAAATACAATGTGTATTTTTTGAGTGTTTAAATTGTATCCTTAAGTGCCATATAATGTATATATAGAACCAAATAAAAGTTTTAACCATAAAATCTTATTTGTTTCATGATATATACAAACTTGTTTTTAAAATGCTATATATATATATAATTGAATTAATATACATAAAATACATAAAGACATTTTATCAGCCAAATTAAATATTTTTTTAATTATTAATATATTTTTTAGATATGTGAATATTAAATCATTTTAAATATTATAATTATATATATATATAATTATATATATATAGGTAACATAAATTTTAAATAGTTGATTTAATATCTTGTTAAAATATTTTTGAAAATATAAAGTCTAAATATGTTACTCATGCATTTTTTTACTTCTAATTACTTTACAATTGTGATGACCCTAGAATGCTATAAATATTTTATTTACTGCAATAAGAACAAATTGAATAACTAATGTATTACCTGTTTGAATTGTGTAATATTTTTATTTTATTGAAAATGAGTAATGGTTTAAGTATCAACAAGTCTTGTAGCTTCTGGAAGAAGAAAGAAGTTGCAAAGGTAGCTGCTAGAAAGAAAAACACTAACTTCCTCCCCTAACTAGAAGATGCTTCCAAAAGAAGACGAAGTGAGGGGAGGGGAAAACTGTGCTGTTATGACCGACAGAAAGAGGGGAATTGCTATGTCTGGTGATGACTAGATAGCAAGAGCACTTGGTATGCGAGCAACTAGCAGGAGACAAGAAGTCTCGTGAGCAAGCTAGGCGGGAGATTTGGTCCCAAAAGACAATCTCATGGTCAGGAAGTTTGACTAGTGACAAGAAAAGAGGCGATCCCTATCACTGCAATATCTATCTTTAAGCAGCACAGGTATGTGTAACCATCCGAAGTTTAGATGATTGCACAACCTAAATCTTATATCTTTTACTGTGAATGAAATATGTTGTAGGATGTGTCTAATCTGGAGTAATGAATGAAAGGAAATCTTATTTCATCAATGGAGAATTGAAAGAAAAACGTGTATAATAATCTTTACAAAAGAATTGTTAAACGACAAAGTAGAGAGTTTCTGTGTAAATCAGAATCACATTATTTATAGAAAATACTCTTCTTAGAACTTTCATTACAGGAAAACTGAATAACAAAGAATTGCTATAAAGTAGCATCGGTATAGGTAAACTTTAATACAAGAGATTTACTATAGAGCTACCATTTTGAACTAGTCCTCAAAACATAGACAAACAAAGGAATTTATTAAAGAGACTGTAAAAAATGTTAGAAGTAGTTTCTCTCTATTGCTCGAGCAGAACTTAGATTAATTAGGAAGCGAATATTTACAAACTGGAAGGAACATAAACGAAACAAGAAGATAACATAGGATGGTTTATGTGACAGGGGCTTAAGGGTACAAAAACCCTAGTGCTGACCTGGCCTCATTTTTCCCGAGAATGGACTAGAAATTTTATTAAGGATTTGTTAGAACCCTACAAGGACAAAAGTCCAGACAATTATCTTAGATCGAAATCATTTCATGAAACATTGTAATAACCACATTGCCCAACGATCTCGTAAAGGGCAGATAATTAGATTTAGTCAAACTCGCAATAGACTTAAACCAAAAATAATAGACACAATGATGTGTAAACAAAGTAATTAAAACAAAGAAATCCCTGTTTTAGAATCTGCAACAATGAGACTTGACCAGACCAATCAAACTGCAAACTTATGATGTAATTACAAGGAACGATAAAACAAATACAATTTAATATCGGCTAAAACTCAAGCGTATTACCATGCAACATAAGAGTTTTTCTCATTGAAACCAAACATTGATAAATAAATAGAACCATAGTCACATATACAAGAGGGAAACTTAGCTACAAACCCGTGAAGCTGTAAACGTGGGAAACAGTCCCTCATTTCCATAGATTTATTAAAAACTTCTATTAAAATGATGCATAAGAGAATATTCAGCAACCACGACATAACTATCAATGCAGGTTTGTAGTCGGACATTAAAACCCTCACTTATTCAGAGGAAAGTAAAATCACCTTACATCTTAAAGAAAACTACAGTGGTAATCCGCTTGAAAACAAAAACCCCAAATATAACTTATATAGAGTCCACATCATCTCTTCAGTAATGAGAAAAACTGAATATGCCAAGAGCCAAAGCTGTAGCCCAAAGTAACCTAAGAGAATTCCACTTCGGCAGTACAACACAATCCAAAGATAAACGTTACCCGGGAGTACTGATGCATCCCAAAGTTTGGGGAGTGACATTCCTTCAGGCTTCTCCATAACCCCAAGCTAGTAGCCAGAACTTCTGTAGAATAAACCATATATTACTAACTCAGTATCAAAACTTGTGCAAACAATCTTTGTATGCAAACATAAAACCCCTGTGGATGCAACCTTACTTCAAGATCTCCAACATGAAGAAAAAACATAACCCCATCTTTGAGCCACAATACGGGTTGCAATTATGCTATGACAGGCCTGCAACACAGGAAGAGTAACTGGAACGATGCCAAGGAGAAATGAAACAAAAGAAAAACCCCGCGATCGTAGGCGAGAATGTGGTTAATCTCCAAAAGAAGCTCAATCATCGGAGAAGGCTCCCAATCCACTCTCTGTTGATGAAGCAGGATGCCCAAGAGTAGTAGCTGCAATGGAAATGACCTGCCCATGCCACGTACCAGGATGGAGCAGGGCATTCAATGTCGAAATAAAAGAAATATCACTTCCTTCGTATTGGAAATACAGTTGTAACTTGACAATAGACTTAACATGTGAGTGGAATAAAACAAGCAGTAAATGGATGGGGAATGCGAGGACAGTGTCATTCAATGCTAACTCAAAACACCATTGGCACTCAAACCCAAAACTGTATAGGTGAGCCTATGTTATGAAATCCAAATGTACACACGTCATTTTTGGTAGTGAATTAATTTTAGGGCTAATCCGCATATATTGTTTAATGGCGCAATTGAATTAATGTTATGGCTAATAAATATATTGTTTAATGATGCAATCCCATTATAAAGTAAATTTTTTTAATGTATGTAAGTAGTTGTATGACGTGGAGTCATTACATGTGGTATCAGAGCCCAGGTTATAAAACTTGTGGCCTCTGGAAAATATATGTAATAACAAAAAAATTAAAAATTAAAAAAAAACAGTTATTGTGTTAATCTTCTATTTTTACCTGTGATAAGAATAAGAAAACAGTCAATAGCAGAATGAGGAGAACGAACAAAGTTCCGCATAGGATTGTGACAAGTCTGAAACCTGCAACAGGCTCGGAGACTAATCTTGAGAGATTGGTGCAATTAGGTGAGGAGTCCCACAACACTAACCTTACGATATTACAGATAGTCCAAAATTTTAAGAATGAGATGGCTTTCTTGCGGGAGCACAATGCAAGATTAACTATGGAACAGAAAAAAATAAATAAATATATTATTTTTAAATTAAAATAAAATAAATAAAAAATAAAAATAAAAAATCCTGAAAATTGTATCAAATAAGAAAAACCAGCACCTACCAAACCCCAACCCGAATAGATACAAGTATCAAAGGAACAAGACTACCACATGGAATAGGAAGAGACTGAAGGATGGGAAGAAAATTGAGCAGAAAAATAGGATAATACCTCTGGACACCCAACATCGAAAAGGCAGTAGATAGAATCACAAGGAGAGTTCCGAAAAATAAAACTGCCACACTTCGATGGAGAGCTGGAAGAGGCATCTGAAGCTTGGTTGATTAACATGAACAAATATTTTCAACTATATGAATATGATCACAACCTCAAAGCGCGACTAGCCATATTTTAATTACAAGTGAAGGCTACCCTATGGTGGGAAGAAGTCAAGATTGTACGAGGGGTAAGTGAGCAAAATATAACATGGGAAAAATTTCAAAAACACTTAAAGGAAATATATTTGACTGAATGATTCTATGATGAAAAGCCAATGGAATTCCATGACCTGCGACTTTGGAAACAAACAATGGACGAGTTTATCACCCGATTTACCTCATTACTCTGATATGTGCCTTACATACAAGAGGAGAAGGCTAATGTATAGCGGTTTGTTTGTTGTCTACCCTTCGAAACGAGGGAACGAATTGAGTTTGATAACCCAAAATGATGGACGAGGTGATACGAAAGGCCATGATATGCTATTAGCAAAGTAAGAAAAAGGGAGAAGTCCTAGGAAAGAGATCGGCTGACAAGAGAAGTAATAAGATGACTGGGAACACTAAAGGAAATCATGACAATGTTAACAAAGGATTTTTCAAAGGGAAAAATAACAAAAATCTACAAAAGAACCCACTTAGATTAAAGCCACCCATTGAATCTAGAATTAGCGAACAATCTAGAAAAATTGACAATGAAGGGACAACAAGGCCTCCAATACAATGTTGGGGTTGTGGAGGGCCTCATTCTGTTAAAAATTGTCCTCATTGAAAGGGGACTGAATAGGTGTTGCAGATTAGTGAAGCATCTACAATTGACAACATGGGCCAAAGTTTTCCAAGAATTAATGCTGCTCTAGTAGATTGTCAGGCGGGCTATCAGTTGACTATGGTTGAGTTTGAAGGTAAGATATTTGATCACACTGTAACTATATTAATTCATACCAAAGCTACATTAAGCTATATTAGTCCTAACATTGTGGAACTATGTAAGTTACAAACTGTTAAGTTTAAAAACCCTTGGCTAGTACAGTTGGCAACAGGGGCAGAGAGACGAGTGTTAGCTCAGCTCAATAACTACCCCTTGAAGATAGCAGAACAGCTGGTGATGGAAGATCTAAATGTACTTCCCCTTGGATTTGATGACGTACTGATAGGCATGGACTGGTTGGAAAAATGCTGGTCCATTATAAACTATCAAACAAAAACTATCTCTTACAAAGATGAATTCGAAGAAAAGTAGCAGATGCAAGGTATGATGAGGCCAGTGCAAATTCGACCAATAACTGCTTCTCAATTGGAAAAATGTATGAGAAAAAGATGTCAGATTTATGCCATTAAAGTGGGATACACCAACTCAAAAGACAAGACTGCCACATTAGAAAGTATACCAGTAATACAAGAATTTGCAGATGTGTTCCCAAAAGAAATACCAACACTTCCACCCAAGAGAGACATTGACTTCACTATTGAAGTGGTGCCAGGGGCAGCACACCAAAATTAATAGAATTGAAAATGAAATTGCAGGAGCTGCTGGACAAAAATTACATCTGCCCCAATGTGTCACCCTGGGGAGCCCCTGTGCTATTCATTAAAAAGAAGGGTGGGACCCTTTGTATGTGCATGGACTATTGTTAGTTGAATAAATTGACAATTAATAATAAGTACGCTTTACCCCATACTAATGAGCTTTTTTATTAGGTGAAAGGGGCAACCGTATTCTCGAAAATCAACTTATGATCAGGCTACCACCAAATCAGAATTAAAGAGGAGGACATATCCAAAATTGCCTTTAGAACTCGATATGGAAACTATGAATTTGTGGTATTACCGTTTGGGTTAACCAATGCCCCTGCGACCTTCAAGTGCTTAATGAACATCATATTTCATAAGTATTTGGACAATTTCATGTTAATATTTATTGATGATATATTGATTTATTCCCAAAATATGGAGGAGCATAAGGAGCACCTCAAATTAGTATTGCAAACTCTCTGAGAACACCAATTATATGCCAAATATAGTAAGTGCGACTTATTTAAGGAACAGATTCAGTACTTGGGACATATGATCTCTAAAGATGGGATCGTTGTGGATCCCAAAAAGATAAGACCATAATGGAGTAGAGAGTGCCAAAGGACGTAGCAAATACAAGGTGCTTCATGGGGTTAGCAAGTTACTCTAGGCAGTTCGTGGAAGGATTTTCAAGAGCGGCTTACCCTTTCACTTCCCTGCAAAAGAAAGGGAAAATTTTTAAATGGACCACAGAATGCCAAAAAAATTTTGAGCAACTCAAGAATCTGCTCACCACAACACCTATATTAAGGATAGTAGATCTAAGTAAGGATTAC
>APFE030635576.1:5548-21017 GCA_000404065.3 Pinus taeda
TGCTAGATTCTATGAATGTCTTATCAAACCTCTTGGATTGATCTCCATTTTATGAGCTTGCGGGGCCATTGTTCTTGGGTGCCTCACAATTTTCTTGATAATCGAGACCTATCTTAATGAGTGGGGACCTCTGCATGTGATCTAGGGATTCAATCCCTTTGTGGAACTTTAAACTAAGCTATTCCAGTTATTCTCTTACGAGGACAACCTCTTGTTCTAGTCTTTCACAAATTCGCTCCTTTTCATTTAGTTTTCGAGAAGAAACTCCTTTTCAGTTTATGCTTCTTGTAATTCCACTTTGAGAGCAAGCCTTAGTGTCTTCATTTATATTTTTTCTTGAAGCTACTGCATCAATTGAATTGAATTTCTTTCTTAGGACCCTTATTTCCTTCAATGCACTTTCAAGTTCTCCTTCATAATCGACTTTTGCTTTAGGTTCTTCATCAATCGCACTTTCATTGCTTTCATGTTCACTTTGTTATTTTGAGTAAAAATTCATTTTCTTATTGGATTGCTTCTTCTTTTTATGCTTAGTTTTGAATCTTGATTCATCATCACTATCATTCATCTTAGAATAAGGATGTTTAGATTCATGATGACCTATCCTTCCACATTCAAAACATTTGAAAGGAAGGTTACCTTTGAAATTGTTGGTCTGTCTATTTCAGTCAAACTTGGGTTATTCATCTATGGAGACATTGTCTATTTGAAAAAAATGGGAGACAATATTATCCTCTTTTATATTTGCATCATGGATTTTCTTGGTTTTTTATTCATAAAGTATGTATATATTATTATCGATTCTAATAGATTTTTCTTTTGATTCATCTATGTCAAAATTTTGGAGCTCGCGCCATTTAGAGTTCAATATGACATCAAATCCTTGATCACATACATGACTAACACTCAAAATATTGTTCTTTAATACTTCTATATATAAAACGTATTGTGCTTTGGTTCTTCCATTATCAATGTTAACTGTGCCTTTTCTAATGATTTTAATGGATGCATTGTTTCCAAAATTTACTTTACCTTCGTCTATCTCCTTGTTGTTTTTAAACTTAACATGATACATTGACGTGTGTCGAGAGCATAAACTTTTGATATACCACTTATCCTTTTTCTTCTAAGGATATAATATAAGGCCACAATTTTCTTCTTTCTCCCTCCATTCTTTAAGTGGACAATTTTATTCTTCTTGAATGAATTTGCAACTCATGGCCTTGTGTTCAGAATAATGGCATAGAGAATGATAACAAATAATTTCCTTATGATGAAAAGCTCGATGTAGAAAGAAATAGCCACGCAAAAATCTATGGTACAAAGAAGATTTCCTTTTGCTGCTTGTTTTGGTCTAAATATCTTCCTTAATTTCCTTAGATGATTGAAATTGTTGCATATGCATCTTTCTTGAGATGGGAAATTTTGTCATTCTTCTCCTCTTACTTCTTTTCCATTTCTCCCAGTTTCTTTTTAACTTCATCAAGCTGTGTTGTCAAGATTTTATTCTTTCTTTTAACCTCCTCCAATTCAAATTCCAAGAGCTTCACAATTTTTCATCCAAATCCATCTTAGATATACCTTCCAATAAGTAGTTTCTTTGAAGGTAACCCTCTCTAATACCACCCATTATCCCAAGGTCACACTGAGAGGGGGGGATTGAATTAGTGTGAATCAATTTTTCCATTTCACATCTCTTCATAATAAAACAACCATATAAAAATGAAACATAAGCATCATATCATCAATTATAACAGTGCATCATAAAGCTACCATCATATCAATAACATCTCAAGAATCCATCACATCACAAATAGTCGCAATATTTTTATGTGGAAACACATATGGAGAAAATGACAATTCTTCTTCTTATTTATCTTCAATTCATTACATATATTTTCATGCCACGACCTATTGGAGGAAACTACCCCCAATAAATGCAAGTTACCACTTGCAGTAGGCTATAATATGATTTAGGTACCAACCTCGAAATATGCAAGAAGTTTCTCACTATAGGATACAACGTTATTGAGGTGCCAACCTCGATGATGAGTGGAATCCAATGTGTTCTATGCTCCAACCTAATTGAGGCTTTGATTCGAAATTTTTGAGAACATTACTTAAACAAGAATCTTCATTGCAAAACCTTTTACTAACACTTATATTTTCATGTCAAACATGAGCAAAAATGCTTCGCCAATCCATCAACATAAACAAGAAGTAAATAACTAAGAAAAAATAATAACACAATACATGATAATAGAGTTTGTCTAGTGTGGACTACTTCTCCAGGCCCTAGGTTAATAGTGGGGAGGTTGCTTCATTAATTTCAACAAAAGATAATGAATACATGAAAAATCTTCATATACACAAGGATGTAACTCTCATTTCGATTGGAAATGTATCTCTAAAGAGACGTTCTCCTACAAAGAACTCTCACTCACAAAGGCTTCTCCTCTAACTAGACAAACAAATGATTTCTCATAAAAGTGGCATAAATTGACACTCTCACATAAGTGTCAACAAGACCTCTTAAATCCACTGATTAGATTCAAATCATACTCACCATCATCATAATCGTCTCATGATTCTGAGAATAATGGCTATAAGAATAACTACTTTCTAAAAAAGTGTCAACGTGACCCTCTTTTAGCACTACACCACCTTAGTTTCCATGCAAAGGCTAAAATGATGAATTTCTTACAAAGATTCAGATCTTGCTGCCCTATTGCAACATAGAATGATCACTAGAACTTGCAACATACATCCATCATTCTACCGAAAGAAAATTAAATTAAATGGAAAAATGCATCATTATACCTCTCAATGTGAAGATGGTCTAAAAATTGGCTGCTTAAATGCATAAATGTGTTACACCATCGTGATCCTTGTGAAATTTTGAGCAATCTAATTATAAACTTGACCCCGCACCAACTTTGTCAAATCTAAGCCCCCAAGGAATCTAAAAGTTTCCTCATAGTATCAGGGAATATTCTCTGGCTCAAGGTTCCACCCTAGAATTAGGCGCGTCAAGGTTCCACTTTTTTATGGTTCCACCATCTTGGTTCTAATCGACACACAATTCTACCTTCGTCCATTCTTGGCCTTCGTCCATTGGCTCTCAAATGAAGTGGTACAAGTTCAAATATAAAATACATGGCTAATACTACAAAGATAGGCCCATTGGGCCATTGGTAAGTGTGTAAATTACATGGGGAAAGCCCTAGGTTGTAACCCCACAGCCTCCCAAAAATGATTTTGAATGGTCGGCAAGGTTTTTTTTTGGTGTGTTTTTTTTTGTTGGCAGATTGTTGAATGTCATTCTTGGGTTGCTGGCAGTGGGTTGGGTTCAACCTCTGCTAACCCCGTTTTAAATGGAATGGACATTGAGTCGGGTCCCAGGGTCAAACCTGGGGGCCCCTACCCATATATTATATTGATTTTATTTGAACATTGATGGGGTTGGTGAGGTTTAACCACCTGCCAACCTCTTATTATTATTATTATTATTTTTTTATGTTTAAAATAAACAACTATCGTCAGATTTTGTTAAGGGTCACAGGAAAAATTAACCATTCGACAATTTGACCAGTTTTGTCTACTATTAAAGTCAAATTTGTCGCACAGTTTGTTGCTGCCAAATTTAGTGGATTCTGCTAGATTTGGTGGTTTCGCCAAACATAACCTCTACTAAATCCCTTTGCCAAATTTAGTTTAGGTATGCTATATTTGTCTTGTTTCCACTGAATTTAGCTGGATTTCCAAATTTATCTATGATACAAATTTAGCTGGCGCTCTGCTAAACCCTATCATTATGCCTAGTTTGACCGGAACTTTCATTGGCCATATATTGCACATTTAAAGTTTAATTGAGGCGCCATCTATGTTGTTGGAATTAAGATGACGAGCTCTTTGATATGGTCCTGGTTTCACCACAATCCAAGGACCTAGATTTTTTAGCCTCTCCAAAGCCATCTGGATCATTCCTCCTCACTGAGGAGATTTTGATCCTCCAAAAGAATGAACATGGTTGTAATCTCGATCTGCATAACAAAAGCATCTGATAGGCCACCTTCCCTTTATTTCACCTTTGTACTTCGGGACTTGGAATGATGGAACCAACACCCGTATCCATATGCAAACATGTAGCTACTAATATATTTTAAAATTACAAGACCCAATCAAACCCCATACTTGCCAAGAAGTTATAACACGCTCATGGTCAAGATTACAACAGAAACCATATCCCACGCTATCAACTAAAAGGCCAAAATATCACTATGTTGCATATATAAGTGATGTACATTCATCACTTTTACAAACATTTTCGCAACATGTGATTTAAAATAGTGGCCATGCCAAACTGCTTAGAAAATCTACCCCTTTCTTACCCAACCAAGTTAATGCGCTTTCTTTTCATAGGTGGCTTCCTTGTTGAATTACTTCACTAATTGATTCCTTCACATGTGCTTTCTGGTCCTTCTTTGGTCATTTCTCAGAATGGAGCTTCCAACATGTGGCTCTCTGATGTCCACCCTCATTGTAATGGCTGCAAAATTTATTTCTTTCCCAAAATTTCCTCACCTTATTTCTACCCTAATGTGGAGAAGGATATTCATTTCTTGGCCTCTTCCTGGTTTCCATTCTTTTCCAACACTTGGCAACAACATGATTGTGCAAACCACAAAATGTACATGTTTTTCTATGCCATAAATTTTGTTTAGCATTTCCATATTTCTTATAATTGAAAGGAACATTATAATGCATGTGTAGATCATACCTTTTAGGCTTTTCCTTGCTGCAATTCTGAGAAGAAGGTTTGTACAATGTCCTTTTCCTAGATCTCTTGTTGGAGGCATCATTCCCGGAAAATGATGTGCCATCCTCTTTCCTAGATGGTATTGGTGATGGCTTGGAATATTTGTTTAAGGAATCCCTTCCTTCTGCGGCCTTTAAACATTCTCCTTCAATATACCCAATCCTATAAATTGAGGTCTTCTTACAACCTTGAATGGCTGCATAATTCCTTGGCCATTAATACCAAGTCCTCCTCCTTTATACCCCATCTTGGCTAGGAGTCTCAAGTCAGTCCTTGAAATAGGTATCTCAATGCTTCCAATAGAAAAAGCATCATGAGGAGTTTTTGGTACCTTCAATTTTGTTGGTGATGCTTGATAATCTTCTTTGGCCAACTCTCCTTTTGTAGTGGAACATTCTCCCATTTGTTCCTCCACAACGTGCTCTAACATGAGCCTTAACTTCCATTTCTCCTCTTCTACATATTGTAGATGCCTTCTAAGATCTACATTATTTGCTTGAATGAAATGTTTAATCTCTCCCAACCCTTGAAGTCTTGCTCACTTCAATCCTTTTCCCATGATGACATTCGTAATTCATGGAAAAATGGTCACACTGCTCTGATACCACTTGATTCGAATTTTTTTATGAACATTTACTTAAACAAAAATTTTCATTGTAGGACCTTTTATTGATACTTATATTTTCATGTGAGACATGAGCAACAATACTTCACCAATACATCAACATAAACAAGAAGAAAATGACCAAGAAACAACAATAACACAATAAGTGATAATGGAGTTTGTCCAGTGTGGACTATGTCTTTGGGCCCTTGGTCAATAGTGGGGAGGCCGCTTCATTAGTCTCAACAAAAGATAATGAGTACATGGAAGATCTTTGACAACACAAGGATGTAACCCTCATCTCAAGCAACAATGTCTCTTTAAAGAGACGTCCTGCTACAAAGAACTCTTACTCACAAATACTTCTCCTTTAATGAGACAAAGAAATGATTTCTCACAAAAGTGGCATAAAATGGGCACTCTTGCATAAATGACAATAGGTCCTCTTGAATCTACTGACAAGATTCAAATCATACTCATCATTACCATAATCGTCTCACAATTCTAAGACCAATGACTATAAACATGACTATTTTCTAACAAAGTGTCAAAATGGCCCTCTTTCAACACTACACCACATCAGTTTCCATGAAAAGGCTAAAATGATGAATTCCCTGCAAAGATTAAGATCTTGTTGCCCTGCTGCGACATACAACAGTCACAAGAACCTATAACATACATACATTCTTTCGCCAAAACAAAATTAAGTTAAATGGAAAAATTGCATCATTATATCTCCCAATCTGAAGATGGCCTGAAAATTGGCTACTCAAATGTAGAAATGAACTGCACCGTCATGATCTTGGTGAAATTCTAATAAAGCTGAGTATAAACTTCACCCCATTCCGACTCTGTCAAATTTGGGCCCCCGAGGAATCTAAAATATTTCTCACAACATCGAGGAATATTCTCTGGCTTAGGTTTTTGCCCTAGAACTGGGCGCATCAAGGTTCCACCAATTTATGGTTCCACGATCTTAGTTCTGCTTTGCACACAATTCCAGCTCTACCTTCTCTCGGTCTCCGTCTGTTGGCTCTCAAATGAAGAGGAACACATTTAAATATAAAATGCAGGGTAGATATTACAAAAATAGGCTTGTTGGGTCATTGGTGAGCATGCGAATTAGGTGGGGAAAGGCTTAGGTTCCAACCCTGTAACCTCCCCGAAATAATTTTAAATGGTTGGCAGGGTTTTGTTTTTGGTGTGTTTTGTTTGTTAGCAGTTTGTTGACCATCCTTTTGACACTGCCTACGATCGGTGTGGGTTTAACTCTCATTAGCCCTGTTTTAAATATTGTGGTTGTTGGGAGGGCCCTGAGGTCAACCCATGGGCCCCGACCCATATATTATATTGATTTTATTTGAACATTGGCGGGGTTTGACCCCTCACCAACCCTTTTTTATTATTTTTTTGTTTTTTATATTTAAAGTAAACTAATCATTGTCGAAATCCAATAATGGTCACTAGAAAAATTAACCATTTCACAATTTGGATGGTTTTGTCTATCATTAAAGTCGAATTTGTCACACATTTTATTGCTGCCAAATTTAGCGGATCCTGCCATATTTAGCGGTTCTTCCAAACTTAACCTCTGTTGATTCCCTTCTCCAAATTTAGTTGAGGTCTGCTAGATTTGTCCAACCATTGCCAAATTTAGCCAAACGACCAAAGTTAGCTATGCTTGAAATTTAGTTGGAGCTCTACTAAACCCTGTCATTAGGTCTAGTTTGACCAAAACTTTGAATGACCATAACTTGTACATACGAAGTCAAATTGAGGCATTGTCTATGTCTTTGGAATTAGGATGACAAGCTCTTTGATCAGGTCCATGTTTCATAACAATCCAAGGAACTTGATTTTTGAGCCTCTCTAGAGCCACCTAGATTAGGCTCTAACCTCAACTATGAGTGGGCTCCAACCTTATCTAGGATCAAATCTACGCCTTCAACTCCTCATGGACCTCTATTTCATATAATTTTCAAATTGGATCTATTATCATCATAAATATTTATTTGTTTACAAAGAAAAATAATCACAACCTATAATCACTACTATCACCATCACAATATGTACATGTCATCATCATCTCAACCTACACACATTGTCACTACTATCACTACCACTGCAACCTGCAATTAATGTCATTGCAATAATCAATGTCACACCCTACAAATACTACTACCATTGCTAGTACAATCATATTAATCTTTGTCATTGTCTATCACATTATTGTCCATGCTTTTCTCCAACTTATTCATCAATATGGGCACTCAAATGTCTTCCTAGACCTAGTTCTAGCCTTACTTCCAAAACCATTGAATTAGCTCATAGACCCTTAAAACATATAAAAGAATATTCTGATCATAAAATATATGTTATCTAGGCTTTCAAGCCTCTAAAGAATCCACCATTAAGCCCTAATCACCATGCTTCTTCTAAAACTAAATTTGGACAAATAACGTCCTTAAAAACTCAAAATAACCATAGAAGAATTATATATTAAATAAAATGCACTACAATTTTCCCTTTTCCAGGTGCACTAGAAAGATACCCAAATTCCAGTACTGGTGGTACAAACTGTACATTGCCAGTGTGGTATCAATGCAAAAAATCAACAAATACATTAAAAAAATAAAATATAAACTAACCTGTAACTAGTAGGGGTCGAACCTACAACCTCGTTATTATAGTACACATGTCTTACCAACTCAACTACCTTGGTGGTGCTTGCAATGTTATGTTTTGGTGTTCCTTTTATTATGATAACACTAAATCTAAACTGGGAAGGACCAGTACCACTTCAAACCTTTCCCATTGGTTCCATGTCAATCAATATATTTATTGGCTTTTCTAGTAACCTTTTACGGAGATAGTCATTTGTGGCTTATTTCGATGTGAATATTACCATTGTTTTGCTAGCAACCTGTTACCTAGATAGTGCTTTGTGGCTTGTTGTGACAGGGTTGACATTGCCCATATGCATATGTGTGGGTCGAGAGAGTGTCACCATGGCCAAAATTTAAGGATTTCAATTCCTCCAATACAATATAGTCATCACTTACAATCCAACATCCATTAGACCTCAAAATTTCAACCTTGCAAAACCATTACCGTAATCATTAACCAAAACCATGCTCCTTCACAACAATATTATTTAAATCAACCTCATACTATTGTCCATCCACATAACTAATCCTTCGTGTGCTTTATTCAATTCTTTTATGTGTTTGAACGATGGATGAACTCTCATGTCTACACTACCCGAGTGGTCCTCGGGGTTGGAACAAGCTAACCATGGGCCATATTGTTTTATGCTTATAAGCTGGAAGTTTTACCCATTGCAACAAATAAGGCTGACCATGTGGCCCTTCACAACCATTTCATATGACTGAGAATTAGACCAACATTCACATCTTCTGATCTCAGCCCCATATGACCACATGACCACCACATGTGACTTGGAGGTCACTGGTCATCCACATGATGCTGTCAACATGACATAATCATGCCATGTGGTAGCCTATGAGGGATGCCACATGTCACCTATTTTTTAGACTTTCCACTAATCAAAATGTGCCAAACCTCCCTGCCACATGGAAACCCTTAGTGGTGCCACATCATTGCAGTAACATCATTTGTTGATGTGTAATGTTGGTTGCGCTGCTAACTTTGCAAGTGAGCCACGTTTCACTCACCCAATGGGTCCACGTCATTCTCATATGTAACTTTTCCATGTTTCATGTGTTGGTTGGGTTGATAAGTGACATTAAACATCGTGCATCTCTAGACAAAATCTACCATTCAATCATTTCACTCTTTTGTCAAATCCATCTGATCTATGAGAGATGTGTGACATCTAATAATGTTAAATGTTGTGCATGTTTTTTGTAGATTCGTCATTGATCAAAGTGTTGAACCATGGATTCACCACTTTTTAACAAATTTGGTGTCAGGGGTCTTTTCACTATAGTTTTAATATTGAACTTCAAATGGCCATAACTTCTAATTCAGGAGGATTTTTTCATAGCCATATATATCGTTATTAAGGTATTTATGAGACTTACATAACCATATAGTTTATAGGATCATTTGGATATCATAACTACATCAATAACTCAAATAAATTCAAGCACCTTCATCATCATGTGATGAGTTCCTGTAAGATATGTAGCTGTCATAGTGCTTCATAGAGTGTATTGTTTCTTCCTTAAGCATCATGAGTGATATTAATGTTGTCTTAGACATTCTTTTTGACATCAATGACATATTTTTGTCATCCATGACAACACTATGTGCAAACAAATATTCTTGAGGGATACCCTTTTTAGTTCATTTAGAACATATGAAGTCAACTCATACTATGAACTAGATCTAAAATAAATCTTCCTAGATACAAATTTGCTCCAGGGATTTATCCACACAACCAATCATTTAATGAAGAACTAGTGGATAAGTAAGAAAAGTTTATAAATCCAAGACCAACAATGAGTGCCCCACCAACCTACTCAAAACCCCACACTAGTTAGTGGTTTCCATTCTATGTAGAGCATATAGTAGGCCAAACATTGAAAGCTTTAACATGTTTGCGTCCCCTTAATGTGCTCAGTAGTTTTGGTGCATAATATCTTCAGTTGGTTATATATGATCTTATCTTCATTTCAACACAACATCAAATTTGCACAAAGTCCAGAAGAAGGAAGAAGCCCCACTTATTCATGGATTTATATATCATGGACACAACATGTGTGAAACATAATTTCCCAACTATGGGATGGTAAGGGATGACCTAGGAAGGTCCCATCCACATATACTACAAAATATCATGGGAGTCCAAGTATTGTGTGTTGAATATTGTGTTGTCATTTATGTCAAATTTAGGGGGAGACTAATAATTTCAAAATTAGTTTGATATTTTTGGAAATATTTTTTTCAATGATGCCAAAGAGAGGGAGAGACTATTAGATGTCTAAGATAAACATTTCTAGATAAATATTGTTGGAAATATTGTTTGGATACCTAGTTTATTCTTGATGCCCATTTTGGATACCTTGTATCTAAAGGAAATTTTACTCTAAAAACATATCTCAAATGGGAGCATAGGATAAATGGATGAAAATATTATTCCAAGATCGTTCTAAAGGTAAATGACACTCCCTCTACTTCCATAGGAATGAGGAGATCTGAAATATTTTGTCAGGTTAGCCCAACTATTTTTACAAGTTAGTCCCATAAGTGAATGTATAAAATTTATAAATAACGGATATATAACTGCATTTGAATACCATCTAGGAAATAAGTGACCTGAGGTGTGCAACAAAAAATGGGGAATAATTTTGGGGTCTTAAAGGTGGAGAAAAAATGTGATTTGTGTAGTGACAAATCATCTTGGAATTTTTGCTATTTTTCTTATGAGATGTTTCAAATATTGAAACTTGGAGGAGATGGAGGAATGATCTTCATGTACATTTGTTAGAAAATTTAGACTTTTGTTTGCTATATTTCATAGATATGATATATGGAAGTTAGGGTTTCTCAGTGATCATGGAATATGCTTCAAACAAGTCAGCCATGAATTTTTTCTCTAACTTGTTTTCTAAGATGTTTCAAATTGTGAAATTTGGAGAAGATAGAGGAGAGATATGCAGGTACCTATGGTAGACATTCCATACCTTCATTTTCTATAATTTCATAAATATGCTTTGAGGAATTTAGAGTTCTCAATTGCTCCTAAAATATGCTTCAAGTCAACTTGGCATTTTCATTATAATTTGTTTTGAAATGTTTCTAACTGTGAAATATGGAGGAGATAAAGAAATGACCTGGAAGTTAGGGTTACTGAATAGTCATATAGTCAACTTCAAACATGTCAATTTGACATTTTTTGCTATGACTTATTTTTTAAGGATTTTTATAATATTTAAATTCCAAAGATATAAGGATATGTACAAAATATCCTCAAAAGAAAATTTCATCACCATATTTGCAAAATTGGATATGTGGCATGTTGTACAAGTTTTTTATTGGTAAGAGGCCAAAGCAAAAGTTTTGGGAGAATTAGAACTAGTAAAGGTAGAAGTACTAAGAAAATTTGGTGAAGGCAAAAGTAGATAATAGACCTATTGAAGGAAGAAGTAGCGAGCATACTCAGTAAAGTAGGTTGGTTCCTATGTATATTTTTAGTAGAGGGGATTGATGTCTCTTGTAAATTAGTTCCTACAAATATTGCAGCAGAGGGGATTGGTGTCTCCTAGTGCCTAAAATTATTGTAGCAGATGGGATCGATGTCTCCTATAGTTTGGTACCTATAGATCTTGTAGTAGAAAGGATTGGTGTCTCTTATGGATTGTTTCCTACAAATATTGCGACAAAGGGGATTGGTGTCTTTTGTAGGTTGGTTCCTACAAATATTATAGTAGAGGGGATTGGTGTATCTTGTAGGTTGGTACCTACAAATATTACATCATAAGGGATTAGTGTCTCTTATAGGTTGGTGCCTAAAAATATTGTAGTAGAGGGGATTAGTGTCTCCTGTAGGTTGGTGCCTACAAATTTTGTAACAATAGGTTATTGGCTACAAAGTTTGTATCAGTAGGTTGGTTCCTAAAAAAATATTTTATAAATAATTTTTCATTTATATCTTGTGTTCCATATGTGAGATTATTTGGTTATGATGCATGAATATTTAAATGAGTAAGAAACTGTCTTATATTGATTCACCCCCTTTCTCCTAGAGCCAAAGCTGCCACAATTTAAATGAGTGTGAATCCAACATTGTTGCTCCTAGAGCCAAAGCTGCGACAATTTCTTGATTCATCTATACAAGGAACTATTTAACTCCCCAACCCTATGTATGTCAAAAAGGACCATGTAGGTGGTGAAATATGTCAAGGATTGGTTTTTCAAAGGAGATGGAATAAACCTAATAGTATTTGGAGCAACTAAACCTTCCCACCCCTTACCACAATTTGTCATAGATAAGGTGAGTTTACACGAAATCACATATCAAGCATACACAGGAGTAGTAGGGCCACTCTCCAGGAACAAGAAGGCCCCTTGGCCACATATGTTGTTTCATCTCATATCTTACACATTAAAGGATAAGAAAGAAGAAAGATAAAAATTTGACTTATTTTCATCTTTGGTACCTATTATTCCACAAGTACAAGGGGGGATACCAATCAAAAATATACATAGATGAAGAAAGACCAAGAGTTTCCATCAACCATACTCTAAAATAGATTTCAATGTGGTTTTAACCTCACAATATACTGAGAAATAAAAGTATAAGGAATGAGCAGAGAGAGAAGCCTCAACCAAGAAGCAAGTTTCTCAAATGGAGAATACCAAGTTGGTTAGGGAAAATAAGCTCAAAAAAGATGAAGAAGTAGCATAGCTTGCAAAAGTAGCAAGGGTAGAAGAAGCCACAATAATACCCCAAGAGGAAGAAAGGAAAATAAAAGAAGTGGAAGAAAGAAAAAAGAAGAAGAAGATGATAGAAATACTAAAGAGGTGGAAGAATCCAAGTAGATAAAAGAAGCTCTAAAATATCAAAAAGATGCCCAAGATGCCTTGGAATAACAAGAAGATGGTTCAAATTGAGGGTCAATGGAAATAGACTCTACACAAATGTCCATGCCAACCATCACTACAAAGCCCCTTCCCATACAAGAAATGGGCATCTCACCAACATAGGATCGCAAGGTAGTCAACCTAAGTTGATTTATATATGACAAAAACCTAAGGATGATCATTGAATAGGCTGGAAAAACAATAAATCTCATTCCCAACTTGTGTTTAGTGTCTATTATAGATGAGAAGGACATTGTCCATTATACTCACTCTCACGCATTAGCAATGGCTTTAGTAAGTACCATCTTCTCACAATAAAATAAGAAAAACACAAAATACATGTTGGAGTAACTAAAAAAGAAAAGAAATGATTACAAAGTTAGAGCAATGCAACCAGATGTTTTAGGCCAGAAAACTAGATGTTAAAACTAGAAAAATCGAACCTCAATGACTATAAAACATGAGCTACTGAGACACATAGGTATTTTAAAATCAATGGTAAAATAGGTTTACCCATGTCTCCAAAAAATGCAAAAGACCATAGCTAAGGTACTCCCATTGCAAGATAATGTGATGGAGAAAGAAACATAATTAAAAGGAGTGCTTAATTCCATTGACCATATGAAATAATGGCCACTAGAATACCCCTATGCTCCTCCAAAAGCAACCAAGAATGTTGAATAGGAGACAAGATATAACTATCTAGCAGTTAACAAATCTCTTATTTCAAGATAAACTAGAAAAATACATATCCTAGTCTTTGGCCCTCTACCAAAGGAATTATGCTTTGGTGGAAACACAAAAATAAACAATTTTCCCTTAATTGGAAATCAAGAATAGGTAAGGCCAAATCTTGAAGTCACTAGGGAACTAGAAGAGGCTCTAAATGTTAGGAAGTTATCATTCAACCTCTCAACCAACAAGGTAACCAAGGAATATTTAAGACAACACATAGTAGAACCATCCAAACTCTAAAACATGCTCAACTCCTTCCTGTTTTCTATAGAAAAGGATGATCAAAATTTGGCCCATAATACAGTTGTGCATCATGTCAATATGGAGAGATTGAAACCCATCCAAATTAAAATGAGCTCATCCCATTATCAAGTTTGGGAAGCCTACTTGCATGACATATTAGGCATGGAAGTGAATGATCCCATGATTTTATAATAAGTGGTTCTTATCTCATTTTTGAAAATTATGATGATATTTTGTAATGAAATAGAATAGGGCAAAGAAATTGACTTGAACAATATTAACTTATCTTAGAGTAATCAAGAATTCCCAGTAATCAATTGCATGTTGTAGCTATAAAGTGTCCAAAGCTCTAGAAGAGGAGAAATATTTTTTATTTATTTATTGTAGATTGAAGTAAATCCATTTTATATAATATAAAGAAGCTTTGAGGGCCATTTGGGAGGAAGGTGTCAATTGTGAATTTGGTTACGAATTGTTTATGATCGTTCAATAGTGATTTATATATACTTATGCATATATGTGAATTTAATTACATATTTATAAGTAGACTTGTGTGCTCATTGATTGGTATATTTTGTATGTTTAGTATTTCTTCTAAAGTTTCTTTTAGATTTGGATGAATGGTTTATTGTTACTTGTATACACTTACTTTTTCATGTTTAAGCAATTCAAATGATATTAACATTTCTTGTATGTGAAAATATCTAATTGTTTCCTATTTTTTATTAACAATATTATCTGTTGATTATGCATTCATCATTTTTTAACAATCTTGATTAAAATAGGTTAGAATAAGTTAAATTTCTTTTATATAGGGTACATTATTCATGTTTCTTTCTTTTATGATTTGTGATGTGTGGATCTCCCATATCACATAGTATCAAAACCCATTAGTGGCTTTCAAGCCAAATTTCATATGGGTCTCTTAGCCCAAACTATGTAAGGCCTAATTAGGACTTCATACTAGATAGTACCCCTTTGACTATTGATGGTAATTTTATCCTTGTCAACACCCTCATTTTACATTTTATTATCACAATTTCCAAGGCTAAATTTTCTAATGTGATGAACTACTTGTTATAGACATATTTGGGAACTTCAACCCCAATCTTATATGTCGATAAACTAGGGCTCTTCAACCCCTAAAAGTGTTGTTTCATACCCTAAAAGATCATGGTCATTTGATTACATCATTCCCCAAAAGTTCCACCTGAAAAACCATCCATAATTGGCCTAAACTAGACCATGCTGACTGCTCCACTGTCAGGGTGCGATGCCTACTGACTTCTACACTAGCCAGGTGCATTTCATACTAATAAGGCCTTTTGTAGGGTATGATGAGTGAGGATGGACAAATGTACGAGACAGTTTGCTAAGTGGATGTTTAGGGAATCTTCTAGAAACTTCTCCTATGACACTTGCCTCTCTGAATTCACCCAGGGATGAGTAAGAGATCCAAGAAATCTCCAAGTGGAACCAAATGCAACAAGTGGAATGAC
>APFE030635576.1:27149-48222 GCA_000404065.3 Pinus taeda
TTTAGTATATATGCAAAAACAAAACACTCGTTATCGGAAGTTTTATTTCACATCTAAAATTGTTAAGGAACACTAAGGGGGATTTAAACAAGCACGGGAAAAAGAACATATATATAAACTATACACTCTTTAGTATATATATAAAAACAAAACACTCGTTATTGGAAGTTTTAATTCACATCTAAAATTGTTAAGGAACACTAAGGGGAATTTAAACAAGCACGGGAAAAAGAACGAACTTTCACAAAAAGGTTGACTGGTTTGATATTAAATATTACTTTTTAATTTATTTTTATATAACACTTTTATGTTATAAAATTTATAAGTTAAAAGAATAATATAATATATTTAATTTTTTTGGGTGGGGCAATGTGAATCATGAGATGTCATGCAAGTTTAATTTTTGGTTTGAGTAGTTATAACTTAGAGACATTTAGACATTTGAGGATGACACCTAGTCTAGGTCATGTTAGCGCTTAGCATCACTGGAATTTTGTCTACGAAGTTTTGAACCTGTGACTTTTACACCAAAGAGTGTCTTAAAAAAATACCCTGCCACCATCTACTATATGCCCATGGACAACATAATATATTTAATTAATATAAATAACATTTTCACTTAAATTTAATTGAACTAATAGATGAATTTATTTTGAGTATATTTTGGAATAAGGTTTCGGGATTGAATTATCAATAATTATTAGGTGGATCTCTGTAGTTAAAAATCTTGTTAGATGTTTTTTTAAATGCATATATGATTAACTCGTGTATTAATAATTTTTATAATAATAATAATAATAATAAACAAACATTGTAATAATTGCCTATTTGGAGCTGGGCAATTTACGATTCCAACATTATATAACTTCTAAGGCAACACATCTCCTAAATCTATTGGAGGACGTGAGCAATTTAATATTATAGATTCAGAGCTAGCAATTTATGATTTCAAGTAGTTGTTGCCAAACGCAAGCAATTTAATATTGCAGATTCAACGATGGGTAATTTGCTACTTACAGTAGCTATTAGAGCACGCACTTTCAGAGGGAGACACACTATAAGTCAACTATGAGTGAATCCAGAAGAATCAGTTCAATTACAGACAACTCTGACATGTGCATACGTTCCCACCTATTCTCCTCTTGTTAAGTTTTTTTTATTTCCACTATGAGTACTTCTCCTCATCTTTCTAAGGCACCCTCTAGCAATGGGAGACCAAGTAAAATTACCCTAGAGGGTATTTATGAGTACATTGAATATTTTGAAAGATGAAGAGAAGAAAGAGAGAACCACTTTAAACTAGAATTAACTACAATGCTTGACAATAACCAAAAATCATTAGAAAATAAAATATTGTCACTCAAGATTGAACTCCAAGGAATGAAAGGTAGAATTCAAGAAATCGAGCATAGCAAATGAGCAATGGTTAAATAAACTGACACTTTGGAAAACGAGATTAAAAATCTAAGAGAACAACATAATAATTCAACCCTAAATATTACAGAGAATAAATTAGATATTAAACCCATAAAAGAAGAAATTAATAAACTAATTGTACTCGACCATGAGTGCCACAAAAGAGCCTTACACCTTATAATTTTTGGCATAGAAGAACAAAACAATGAAGAAACATTAGAATTAGCTAAAGAACAATTAAAGACAAAATCTCAAATTCAAACAACTTATTGCTCCGAAGTAATAAGGGAAGGAAAGATACTTGAGCATAAACATAGACTAATCCATGTCAAGGTCAGTTTTAATGACCATAAATTATATATACTTGGGAAATTCCCAAGCCTAAAAGGAACGAGAATCTTTATAAATGAAGACCTCACTCCGGAAGACCAAGATGAACTTAGGAAAGAAGTACAAAAGGTCAAGGAGACAAGAAAAGAGGGGAAATGGGCAATCGTTATGAATAAAAAAAGCTATTATTAGGGACAGAGTCCCAAAAACGAATAATAAATAGGGAATATCATCACTCTGGATCCTTGTCTGGAACTATCGTGGTTTTCCATGGTGTAAGGGTCCTACGTTAAGTTGGATCCTAAGTGATATTGATCTTATTCTTTTAGTTGAAACTTGGGAGCATGACGAATCTAGGGTCTCTCACCTTGATGGGTTCATGCTTTGGTCTGCCTGGAATAAGAAATCCTCCAAGAGAGGTTTTGGTGGTATAGCATGTTATATTAGGAACATTGTTTCCTCTCACATCCGACTTCATAAAATTGACCCCTTCAAACAATACATTTGGACTGAGATCTCTGATTCTACAACCAATAGGATCTTCCTTGCAATCTACTATTTTTCCCCTATCAACTCTACATCCTATACGAAAAAAAACATTGATAAGAATTGTCCTTTCAATACCTTAGAAAAATCTACAACCTAAGGAATGATGGTAATATCCTTTTGCTTGGGGAATTTATTGCTCGGACTACTGCTAACCAAGCTATTATGTTAAGTAACAACTCTAACCTTGACCCCTTGTGGCTCGATGAGGATGGTCATTTAGCTAATAGATTCAAGAGAAAATCTGAACACAATCGATAACTTATTCGACATCGAGCTCCTCAAACTTTGTAGTTCCTAGGACCTAATCATTTGTCATGGTATTAATAAATGGCCTTTATCTAGTCAGATGACCTGTTTCCATCGGTTGGGTAGCAACATCATGGATTATGTGATCTCTGACATCCATTTCCTCAACCATATTACAAACTTTGAGCTTCTTAACGGGTACGAGTCTGACACTGGCCACAGACCTTTGTCTTTATCCCTCAACCTTGTTATGCATACCAGCCACATGTAGGAGAACAATGAAAGCAAAAATCACATTCACTTCGATAGAAGTAATGTTGACCTTTTCTCAAGGGATTTGGAAAGAAGTTTAGGCTCCTTGACTTATAATAACAACATTGATCAAATCTATTACCATTTTACTATTACCCTTTCCACAACCATTGGCAAATTCTGTTATAAGACTTCGCATAAGAAAATAATAGAACTTCCAATACCTGGTATGACAAAGACTGTAAAATCGCCAGGAAAGTAATTAGAGGTGCCCCTAATGAAAACATTGAGGTCCTGAATATAAGTATATACAAAGCTCTCATTAAGAGGAAGAAGAGGTGATATATTAATAAGAGACAAAAGCATCTTCTCCACCTTTCTAAAGTTGCACCCAAAAAGTTTTGGCAGAATGTGGTTGTTCATAAAACTAAAGATAATCATTTTATCCCCCTAGAAAATTGGGATAACTATCTTAAGAAGTTGTATGATTCTCTAGACACCATGGGCACCATATCAAACACTCCTATTAAGGATGATATTTTTTCTCTAGAAGACGCCGAGTTTGGGATTAATAGGCTTGCTAATGGGAAAGCCAAAGATATTGAAGGTTACCAAGTTGAGATCTTTAAAATGGGAAAATATATCCTCATTCCTCATCTCCACAAGATTCTCAATTTGGTTGTAAAGCATCACTTCCCTAAGCTTTGGATGCAAAGCCTTATTGTGTCTATCTTCAAAAATGGGGACAAAAGCATTCCCTCTAACTATAGGACCATTATTATTAGCGACATCCTAGCCAAGCTTTATGCGCTCATTCTGGAAAAAAATAGTAGCCTTTGGCTTGAGAACCAGGGTAAAAGAGCTAAAGGGCAAGCTGGTTTTAGGAGACATCACTTGACCATCAACCACCTTGTCACCCTTAAGATAATTGTGGAAGAATGTAGCAATAGTAAAACCGATCTCTTTTGTTGTTTTGTGGACTTCAGAAAAGCTGTCGACACTTTCCCCTAAGATAAGCTCTAGGAGAGGCTTGAAGAGATCATGGTTGCTCTTGAACTGAGGATTGATGTGATCCACCTCTACAAGACTGTCATTTCCAAGATTAAGACCAATGAAGAGTGGTCTAAAGATATTAAATGTAATATCCAGGTTAAGCAAGGTTGTCCCTTTTCCCCTACCCTTTTTGGTATTTACATCGATAAACTAGAGGAGTGTCTGGAAACTGTGGGTTGCAAAGGCATCAATCTTGCTGGTATTATCATTACTCTTCTCCTTTATGCCGATGATATCATTCTTCTTGCAAGGAGCCATGATGACCTAGACAAGCAACTTAAGACTCTTCATGTCTATTGCTCCAAGATGGGTATGACAATTAATACCAACAAGACTAACATCATGATCATTAAATCCAAAAAGATCACCCATGGTAGTTCATCTATGATAACCATTGTCTTGAGCAGGTTTCTTCATATAAATATTTGGGTATTGAATTTCCTCATAAGCTCAAATGGAATTATAATATCGAGATAATAATTATTGAAGGTTGGGAAACTTATTATGATCTTGAAAACAATTGTAAGTCAATCGATCTTTACATTTGGAGTAAAAATAGGTTCCTCTTTGTGACTCTCGTCACCCATGTTATCTTATACATATGTAAAGTTTAGGGGTGAAGTATATATGGGGAGTCATGGAGAAAGATTGAGAGGATCCAAAAGCAATTCATAACCTATAACCTCAAGGTCAAGGGAAATACTCCCTATCCTATCCTCTTGATCGAAGTTGGCATGTCCCCCATTGAAAGTGTGGCTATGTTTAAACATCTGATGTATGAGAAGAAGCTTCACAATATGGAATCCAAGGGGCTCCCAAAAATTGCTTCTAACTTTAGTCAAAACCCCCACTTGTGCCTCAAGCATGGGTGGCATCAGGATGTTGAGTCTTGGCTCAACCTTTGGGGAATTAAGGAGGAGATCATCATGGGAAACAAGGACATTATCAATGACAATATTACCTCCAGTTTTAAGGACAAGATGTGGGATGCTAAGGAGCTAGAGTGTAAAAGGAAGCGTGGGATGCTAAGGAGCTGGAGTGTAAAAGGAAGCTAAGGTACCATAAGGAGGCGATCAACCCCACCCTCGATAACCAGAATTATCTCTCTATGTTGACTAGCACTAAGAAGAAAATGAACATCGCTAGGACTAGAACTAACTCTCATGCATTTCAGAGTGAGATCGGACAGTGGTCTACTCCCAAGACTCCTTGGGATGATAGAATTTGTCAAATTTGTGATACTAAGAAGGTGGAAGATGAAAAGCACTTCCTTTTAGACTGCTCGGCTCTTGCCCACATCTGCTCTCAATTCCCTATCATTAGCTACAGCTCCAACCTTCTTGACTTATGAAGCCAACCCAACTATAGCAATCCCGAAATGCTTCTTTCCCTGCTCTTTGATCACAGAAACAAGATTTGAAGAATGACAATTAGACTCTCTTTTCTTGAGGTCTGATAGACCACATTGGTCTTAGTGGGCATTCATCATCATCATCATCCTCATCATCAGACTGCTCAACGCTTTCCCACATCTGCTCTCAATTCCCTATCATTAGCCACACCTCCAATCTTCTTGACTTATTACGCCAACCCAACTATAGTGATCTTGGAATGCTTCTTCCCCTGCTCTTTGATCACAGAAACAAGATTTGAAGAATGACAATTAGACTCTCTTTTCTTGAGGTCCAATAGACCACATTGGTCATAGTGGACATTCTTCATCATCATCATCGTCATCGTTGTCATCGTCGTCGTCGTCGTCGTCATCATCATCATCATCACCATCATTCCCTGCTCTTTGATCACAGAAACAAGATTTGAAGAATGACAATTAGGCTCTCTTTTCTTGAGGTTTGATAGACCACATTGATCGTAATGGACATTCTTCATCATCATCATCGTCATCGTTGTCATCATCATCATCATTCCCTACTCTTTGATCATAGAAACAAGATTTGAAGAATGACAATTAAACTCTCTTTTCTTGAGGTCTGAATAGACCACATTGGTCTTAGTGGATATTCTTCATCGTCATTGTCAAAATAGTTGTCGTCGTCATCGTTGTCGTCGTCATCATCATCATCAAATTATAATTTTTTTTATCATGATAATGTGAGATATATTATTTAATTTATATAGATTTCTTCTTCATCATCATATGAGATATACTATTTAATTTATATCACTTTCTTAATTAGATAGTGTTTCAAATAAAAAAATTAATCCTAAATGATCTATATAAGAAAACTTTAAAATCGTTGAAATAATTGCAATAGACTTGATGAAGGAAATTTATAATGGCCATTCTTTTCTTAATCGTATTTACATTATAAATCGTTTAAGGGATTTAATCATATTCAAATCCACATCATCCCTTTAAACATTTTTAATAAAGAATAAATTTTAAAATTATCCTTCAAATTTTCATCGCTTCATTATTTATGAAAATATATGTTCATTATCCTTCAATATATTTTGGTGCGCATGATCTTGTACTAATACATGTCGGATAAAAATGCACAACATGAAGCCCGATATATGAACCAAATTTAATGTTTTTACAAAATTTATTCTTTAAACTTTCATTATTTCAAAACGATTTAAGGAATAGACTAGCGGTCTTCTTTAAACATATGTGATTGCACATGATCTTGCCTCGAGAAAATTGGAGAAAATAAAACATAAAATGAATTCACATATTTGAATTATCCTAATATTATTTTATTATTATTTATGTTAATATTTATTATTTCCTTACAATGTATTTGGTATATTGGTATACATAACGTATTTGTCTAAGGTATTGGTCTAATTGTTAAAATTTATTTTTTTCCATGTGTAGAAATTTTTTGGGTAATTTTTGTTTTAAATTTAATATAGATTTTTTAGAATGGTTAGTTTTAGGTGTGTAATTTATACTAAGTACTTTGTCAAGTGGGAGGTTACAAGATCAAATCTCTTCGACACCTTTCATGTTAGGCTTGATATTTTAGGTCGGTGGGTAGATCTCTTCGAGTGGATTTGCCCAGATTATTGTCTGTGGATGTAGCGGCCACTTAGTGACCGTAAATCATAGTTGAAAAAAAATGTGTAATCTACAAAAATTGAGTGCCTCAACAATTTTCCAGGGTGTTGATTCCATGTATACATTCAAATACACATTTTAAATAACTAAAATTCACAATCTTACTAAAAATTATATCACCAAAAATTGATAAAAAAGACAAAAAATCTAATAATTAAACTACTCTAAAGAAAAAAATAAGATAAAATCACATATATGAATTATTATCTTGTTAAACTAAATTGTATAGAAATAACTCATATTTAAACTCTGAATAAACCTCATATTTTGTTAATTTTTTATGGGTCAATTATTTTGTATTAAAGTCCATGAAAATTTCAAGATCAAATTTCATTAATTCCCTTAGAGTTATCTTTCAATATTTTGGCTAATGGTTATTACCATCTTTCACTTTACGAACTAGAGAAGAAGGGAGAAATATGGAAAAGGTTGGTAATGTACAATCCATCATTAAAAATTCCTAATGCAGAGTGGCTCTTTTTCTTTGGAGAAAATCTTTAATTCTCCATATATATATATATATGGAGAGTTAAATTTTTTCTTCCAAAGAAATATATAGGTGTGGAATATATAGGTGTGGAATGGAGAATTTTAGAATTATATATACAATGAATTTGTGGATTGTTCTTAAATTAACCCCTAAGAAAAATAGAATAATCTTTGCATTTTTTGTAACTAGTTAGGGTTTCTCTACAATTGAGGCTTTTGAACCTTCATGGCTCCCCCTTATGGGTGAGGAGGTGACCCCTCTTTCAACAATGTTGTGGCAGGTTTTCCATCCAAACAAACTCCCTATAGACCCATCAATCTCGGTGCTAATAGAAGTTCCCCCCCACCCTCTTCGACGATTTCCACAACACCATTGGATGACAACAAAACTGAGCTAGAATGAGAGGACTAGTATGTAAAATATGTAAAAACACAAGCTCTTGTCTCCCTCAAACAATGAAAACCCCATTTTATGAAATCATCTAGGACAAAGTATGGAAGAAGATCCAATATGTGAAAGAACACACATTAATCTACAAGTCTATAGGTATCTGGCCTTCTAAAAGATTACTCATTTGTTGGATTCAAAAACATTGGAAGTTGAGAGGGATATAGAGTTCAAGCTGGGGTTATAGTGTCTTTTCACAACCATTTTCAACAATGTGGAAGACATAGATAAAATACTCCAGGGAGGACCATACCTTCTAAACTCAAAATGGTTGTACATGAAACCCTGGGTAGAAATATTTAACCCTAATAAAGAATATTTTAACTCAAAACTGGTTTAGATCATGATATATTCTCAACATTGGGAATTTATGGATTAAGACACAATGGAGGGGCATCAGAAATGCCATAAGAGCATTCATCGTAGTATAAAAAACCACCAGGCTTGGTTGATACACCTCATATCCACGATTATGTGTATACCTTGACTTGACTAAGTAGCTCCCAGCAAGCATTCATATTAATTACTATGACAGCCCACCATAAAGCCCTCATATATGTTGCCTTGTAAATGTATCATAAATATTTTGCAATGTTTGAAATCAATAAAATGGGACTAAGCCAAGGGGACACAGATTCCAGAGCTAGGGAGAAGGTCGCTTGCTTATGACATTATGGTTTCTTGTGCAGAGAAGAAACCTAAAATGCAGGACAACCATTAAAGGTTGGTTGATGCATGAATTGATGAAGGAGCTCTTGAAATTAAATGGGCTACAAGAGGAAGTATGCAGGCCCATGTTTCTTGAGAAGCAACCACAAGAAAAAAGATAGGAATTTTATGGAGGGATTTATGGAGGGAGTGCGCACTACAAGCCAGCAAGGACACAACAGTATTTGTGGCTAAGGAATAGGCCAAGAAAAGCTATAGTCATGAGGAGATAGAGGGGGGGACATACACATTCAGGGAAAAAGAGGAGATATAAAGAAAGACAAAGAGTGGTATCAACGGAAAGATTCAGCAAGAGCTTCCAGCAGGCAGCATTGAAGAGAAGATAAGAGAAGGGGATTGACTCTTGATCAATGGAGGTTGTGGGTTGAGTTTCTTCTCTCTAGAGCCCTGTAACAATTTGGAGTCACTAGAGGATATGGGTTGAGATAGGATCCCTGGAGCCCTGTAATAACTTGGGTCCTTAGAGGCTGTGGGTTGAGATAGAGGTCTCTAGAGCCCTATAACAACTTGGGTCCCTAGAGGTTGTGGGTTGGGAAGTAATATCTACAGCCCCGTAACAGCTTGGGTCCCCTTGAGGCTATGGGTTGAGATAGCAGGCTCTGGAGTGCTGTAACAGCTTGGGAAGAGACCATCCTGGAGAAAAAGCTGAGGAAGACCAGAATGAAGACTTGTGGTTACCGCCTTGATGGTACAGTGAATTATGGATTCCCTAGAAGGGGGTGAATCACTATGCATGCACTTGGGGGTGAGATCAGGCACCTTTGTACTCCAGGTGTCATCCAAGTAAGTAACTTTCAGTTGATGGGATTGAGGAAGGAAGTCCTTAGGAGTCCCTGATTTAGAGGTAGTCGGCATGCTAGTCCCAACAGCAAGCAACCCCCCCAGAATCTGGAATCTGGCTGGGGGGTGACGGTTGCAAGTAAGTATGGTTGCAGTTGTCTACGATTGGTTGGAGATTCCTTTTCCCAAGCTCAATTTCCATGAAAATTAAAAGGTAAGTGTTTGTATATGTTTTTTATCTTCTAATGAATCATGTCATTATGTTGTAGATAATGGTTATGGATTCATGGACTACATTGTGTTAATTATGCTTGCATATGTGGTACATCTTTGTGGGGATATATATATATATATATATATATATATATGATGCATGTCGGTGAAAGCTAAAAGAAAAAATGTGTAATTATTGCTAATGGTAGGCATGGAAAATATGATGCATAAGAGACATAACAAACCATGTGATAATAAATACTAAGCCACAATGTTGTGTTGAGCCTAGATCTACATCCATGTTTGACAACATGAGAAGTAACACATAAATAACTTATTAAGGAAGAGGCAAAACTCATTACATGTCATGGCTGAGCCATGAGAGCATGGATTAAAACCTGAAAGATAAGTGGGTTATGAGACCCTTTTATTAATATGAAGATTACATGGAAGACCCTTTGCATAGTAGGGATTGCATTCGCTTGCATGTTATTTGTTTACCAAGTTATAAGTTTTTGTATTGCATGGCAAGCAATGCATTAATGCCAAAGGGAGTTTTCCGCTTGTTGAGCCACAAGCTTTTCCTCAATGACCTTCAACTTGACATTCTCAATAGGCTGGATACCTATTGTTGCCTTCTCAAGGTGGCTATTGAGACACCCAAGTGATTTTTGTAGCACCATGGAGTTGTTTGCAGGCTTGAAATAGGGTCTAGTACCATCGGTGTGTGGCAAGAGAGGTAGGAACATCTCAAGACTCCACACCAAGCCTGTGGTAGGTAAGTGATGTAGAAGCACCTACATCACCTTGGGTAGCATTCCCTCCCAGTGGGAAGGGATGACTCACATGCAAAGAAGCCAATGGAGAATCTATCACCTAAGCTCAAGACGGATAATGGCATAGACCACTCTAAGCAACCAAGGGCATCATCATGGAACCATAAAGCATGTCTGGGAGTCTACCAGATTCCTGAGATAGAGCTATAGTCAAAAAGACTAACTCAAAGAAGCCTATGCGGCAATAGAACTTTTAGCAGGGGAGGTTCCAGAGCTCTCCATATAAGACATTGCGTAATGCAGAGTCGAGGTACCTTGACAAGGTCATGATGGGAATGAGGAGGAACGCTTGTTGCGGTGCAAAGGAGTGAGGCAATGAACTTATAGGAAATTTTGAGATAACCATATCCTTTGGAATGTTAAAGCCCTAGTCAAGTGAGGCTTCTAATTGGTGGAACTAGATTCCCCCTCATGTTAATGGTCGGGATGAAGAGGCGGAAAATCAGTGGAGCTTGAAGCCTCAAAGATAATTTAATTTAGAGTCAAGGACTCAATGGTAAATGGAAATGGGACTCTATCGAGAGACGATGATAGAAAATTCTTCCATCACCCAGATCCGCTAGGCAGGGAAGTTGCCAGAGGTGGCCACTCTAGAAGCCCGGAAGGTCTAAGTCCCAGAGTGTTATGAGAATGATTTCTTAAGGGCTCTGAGTTCGAGGGTTCCTATCTACAAAGTAAAACCAGGTGTGAACCCAGTCACCAAGGAACCCCTACCTCTCCTCAAACCAGACAAATGCGACAAATTGTTAGGTGGAGATGATGTCAGCATGATGCCATGAAGGACACATGGAAAGCAGTTTGGGATTTTTGGGTACCTAAAGTAGCCACATATGGGTGACACGTGGACCTCTCTGAGGTTGACACGTGGTGTGGATGACATTAACATGATGTCACCCAAGTGATGGTTAGACCCCAAAGGTCAAAAACCTTGTAAATTTAGATGGCTAAATGTCCTAGGAAACTACAGGTACGAGGGATCGTCAGTTGATGGTGCATTGGTTAAAAGAGAATTGTTATATCACTTGTGGTTGTTAACTCAGAAGTAATTTGATATAGGCATCAGGGTTGTGGGGCCCACAAGGGCACAACCGGATAGTGCATGGAGGGTTACGTGGCATCCCGGGATACCAAAAGATCGTAACCATTGCAGAAGGCAATGTCGACAGAAACAGAAGGTCAGATTCTAGGGTGGATCAACTTGAGAGTTCGAGACATTCTGAGGGCCTTAGAGTCGTGACATGTCAGCCCGAAGGATATATTTCGGGGGGGGGGCGGCGCTCAACTTGAGAGTTTGGGATGATCTGAGGGTCCCAAAGTTGTTACATGAGTGTCGAAAGGATTGGATTCTGGAGGGGACTCCAAATTGTAATTTCAAGGTATGTTTGGATCTTGGAGCCACATCAAATTAGTAAAAAAAACATTTACCCCATTCCTTGAATGTGAAGAAGGGGTTGAGTACATTTTAGAGTGGTATCAAAGCATCAAGTTTCAATACTTGGATTGGATAGGTTTCGTCACAGGCAAGTGAGGAATTTTATTAAGTAATTATAGGGTATCGAGTCAGTCTGGATTATGCTTATTGTTTGTTACTGAAATAGTGCTAAGGTAAGTTAGTGGATGGCTAACAACTCGATGGGAGCATGATTATGGTTTTGAATATGTTGTTATCATTAATTAAGTATCAATTTCACAATTGAATGACTGTTGCATATGATTTGTAAATGGCTTGTACGAACCCCTATGACAAATCCATAAATACATGCTCATGATCCTGATTTTATGTTTAATATCTACTATTAAAATGTCTAGAAATGTGTGTGATTTACAACAAATCACAAGTAACATAACATAGAAAAAATACAGTGATGAGGATCAAAATGGTTGAATATAGTTGTGATCAGTCCCAACATGGAAGTGATGGACTCAAAACCAATGAAGAAGAGAGATCAGTTGGGCAAGGGGGAAGGAATCACTCCATGGATTGGATGGACATCTTGAGATGCCTTTGAGATGAGGTGAGGAGATTGAAGGTCAATAATGAGAGGTTGGTAAGAGCCCAAGAAAGGTAGGCTAAGATCAATGCAGTCATCCTGTAAAGTCCCTCAGACTGGGAGATGCAAAGGCAATCTAAAATGAGGACCAATCATAGAGACAAAAAAATCCTTCGTGAGTCGGAAGAAAACACCAACGAAGAAAATGGTGCCGGACCCAGAAAGAGGCACAAGATTGGAAGTGAGGACATTGTCCGAGGGGGAGAACCTTTGAGTACTCCAGGAGGAAGGGTTAGAATGCAGGTTCCTTGTTCGATCAAGCCGTCTAGTTCTTTTACCTGGAGATACCACCACTCTCACCATCACCATCACTTAGAGAGCAAGGAAAAGGAGCATATACTTGAAGAATTTAAAAACTAAAAGTTGCCCACATTTAAAGGGGATGTGAAGAAGGCATAAGACACTAAAGCATGGCTACTAGGGATGAAGAAGTTCTTTAAAATACATGATTATTCTAAGAATATGAAAGCCATAGTCGTCTCTTATAGTTTAAAAGGAAAATTCGACATTTAGTGGGAGGACCTAAAGAATGCTAGATCCATTATTGAGAAGGAGTTGACATGGGAGGAGTTGGAGAAGCTCTTTAGAGAGAAATACCTATCTGAACACTACTATGATAATAAGGCAAAAGAGTTCTATGAACTCAAAATGGGTAAGATGACTAGTGATGAATACATCACCGAGGTTTTGGGATTGCTAAGGTATGTACTATATCTCAAGGATGAGAATGTTAAAATTCAAAGTTTCATCAGTGGGTTTCATATGGTGTTTAGAGATAAAATTGAATTGTTGGAACCGCAAACCTTGAAGGATGAAATCAAGAAGTTCAAACATTTCTATGAGAAAGTAAGGCACAGGCCTGAGATTAAAAGTAATTGGCTAGTTAAAAGCACTACTAGATGGAATACGTATTGGTTCAGGAAGAACCCATAAAGCGAAGAGGGGAAACACCCAAATCAAGCAAGGAAGTCTCAACAGAATGTCAATGTTGCTGCTAAGAGAAATGTGTAGCAACTAGTGTCGACACAACCCAAGATTGAAGGTCGAGAACCACTCAAATGTTGGACCTATGGTGGGAGCCATAGGAAAAGGCGTTGTCCACATCAATAGGATTGCGGACACAAGATATACAATGCTTAGGAGGCAAGCATGGTGGGTGAAGTAGTCCGAAGTATGCCAAGGGTTTAATGGCTTTGGATAACCACCAAGCAGACCTCTGGGCATCAATCATTGATATGGAAGGTAGGATACAAGAGCAAGTTGTTTCTATTTTGATTGATTGATGTTCTAATTATAGATATGTCATCTAAGAGCTTGTTGAAATGTGTAGATTGGAAAAGGATTTGCATAAAAAACCTTGGGTGGTTCATTTGGCAACAGGTACAAGGAGAATAATCAGTCACTGGGTGAAGTCATGTGCATTTGAATTCAGTGGCATGCCCACAACAACCCACTTGAACGTGTTACCATTGGGTTGGTATGGCATATTAATGGGCATGGACTGGTTGTGCATACACCAGACCAAGGTAGATTTCTATGAAAAGGCAACGGAATGCTTGGTTGAGAAAGGAATGAAAAGAGTGTTGCAAGGCAAAAAAAATCCCATATCAATGAGTTTGATCACTACTATGCAAGCCAAACACAACTTCAGGGAGGGATGTATGTTGTTTGCAGTACAAGTTTCCAAGAATGAGGGAGCTAATAGAGCAATAAAAGACAAGGAAGTGGAATTGCTTCAAAGGTACCCAATTTTGCAACAGTATGCAGATGTCTTTCCAGTCGAGGTTCCTAAATTGCCTCCTCATAGAGAGAGAGATATTTTTCTATTGTGCTAGTACTTGGAGTAGCACCAGCATCTAAGACCCCATATAGAATGAGAACCCCAAAGTTGATTGAGATAAAACTGTAGCTGAAGGAAATGGTTCACAAATGATACATAAGGCCAATTATGTCTCCCTAGGGAGCACCGATATTATTTGTAAATAAGAAAGATAGAACACTGATATTATGCATTGATTACAGAAAAATAAACACGATAACCATAAAGAACAGGTACCGATTACCAAGAATTGATTATCTCTTTAACCAATTAAAGGGAGCAACAATCTTCTCCAAAATTGACTTGATTTTAAGTTGCCATCAAGTACGAATCAAGGAGGAGGACATTCATAAGATTGCTTTCAAAACAATATATGGGCACTATGAATTTGTAGTGGTACCCTTTGGCCTTACTAACTCCCTTACCACATTTATGTGCATGATGAACGAAGTATTACGAATGTACTTGGACAAGCTAGTGATTGTATTTTTTGATGATATATTGGTTTATTAAAAAATGGAAGAAGAACATGAACAACACTTGGTGGCCATCTTACAATTCTTGAGAGAACATAAACTTTATGAAAATGTTATTAAGTGTGACTTATTTTAGTCATAGGTACACTACTTAGGGCACATCATCTCCAAGTGAGGTGTATCGGTTGATCCTGATAAGATCAAAGCCATAAGGGAGTGGCCAATTCTAAAGAACATGGATGAGATCATATCATTCATGGGATTGGTAGGATATTATAGGATATTTATTCAAAATTTCTCCAAAATAGGACATCCCATGATAGCCTTACAGAGAAAAGGGAAAATATTTGAGTGGACTACATAATGTGCAAAAATCTTTGAGAAGATAAAGAAAATGATCACCAATGTGCCAGTGTTGATAATCATAGATCCTGGCAAGGATTTCATAGTATGTATCGATGCTTGCAAGGAGGTACTCAGTGGAGTCTTAATTTAGGAAGGGAAGTCATATGCTATGAGTCCTTAAAATTGAATAAACATGAGGAAACTTATGTGACACATGATTTAGAATTGGTTGCCATCATTCATGATCTATAAATGTGGAGGCACTACCTCCTTGGTTGGAAGTTCATGCTCATATAAGACCATTGTGGGCTCAAATATTTGCTTGGATAGCCAAATTTGACTGCTAGGAAAGCTAGATGGGTGGCCATGCTCAGTGAATTTGACTTCAAAATTACGTATATAAAGGGAAAGCAAAACAAAGTTGTTGATGCCTTGAGCAGGAGAATCCAAGTGAATCACTTGGCAATTATAAGCTCATATGTAAAAAATCTAGAAGAAAGGATCAAAGGAACTAGACAATAGGATGAAACACACTAGCAAGTAAAGGAAAGGTTGTGACAAGGTAGTGAGGATGGAGAATACCACTACTCACTGAAGACGACTTAGTCAAATTCAAAGACATAATTTACATGCCTAACAATGATGATGTAAAACGATTGATAATGAGAAAATTCAATGTTAAGCCCTATTAAGGCCACTCGGGGTATCAAAAGACCCTTACAACCATTAAAAGATACTACTACTAGCCAAATATGAAGAAGGAAGTAGCAGACTTCATGGAAAAATGCATGGAATGCCAACAAGGAAAGGTAAAATGCATACACCAGGCAAGATTGTTACAACCTATCTCTATTCCAGAATGGAAGTGGGAGAAAATCTCTATGGATTTCATTACAATATTACCCAAAATAGCTAAGCATCATGATGCAATCATGCTAGTGGTGGATAACCTTCGCAAGGTATATCATTTCGTGGTAGTCAAATCCACCAATTCTACTAGTGATATAGCACAAAGTTTCATAAAAGAGATTGTGAAGCTACATGGCATCCCCAAGAATATTGTGTTAGACATAGATTCCATATTTATTTTAAGGTTTTGGAAGGAACTATTTTCAGGTTTGGGAACAAAATTAGCATCTAGTACCATCGACCATCCACAAAGAAACAAGAAAACAGACAGGACCAACTAGATCCTTGAGGAAATGTTAAGGATTTATGTGATGCATCAGCCTAAGAAATGGGAAGATTATCTTCCACTTGTGAAATTTTCATACAACAATGAGCACCAAGAATCCATAAACATGGCCCCCTTTGAAGCATTATATGGTAGGAGATGTAGTACTCCTATTAGCTGGAGTGATGTAGTTAACACGGTCCATGTAGGACTTGATATGCTTAAATATAAGGAACAACAAGTTTAGATCATAAGGAAGAACTTGAAAGTGGCATAGGATATACATAAAAGCTATGCAGATAAGCATAGGGTTCATAAAGGGTTCCAAGTTGGAGAACATGTTTATTTGATAATTAAGTTTAAGAAGAGTTCCCTAAGGATGGGGACATGTGCCAAGCTAGCACCACAGTATGGTGGGTCATTTGAGATCCTAGAAAGGACAGGGCCAATAGCATATAGGTTGGATTTACCTCCATCAATTAGAGTTCATGATGTTTTCCATGTTTATTTACTTAAAGAGTATGTACAAGATTCTTATCATGTGATTGGTTGGTCAGTGCTACAGATGAAACTAGAAGGAGAGTTTCAACCATAGCCAACGTGCTTTCGAGACTAAAGGAGTCTCATGCTTTGGAACCAGGCAATAGAGGAAGTCAAGGTATAGTGGAAGCACTATGGGCCAGAGGATGCCACATGGGTAATGGTTGATGCCATGAAAGTTGATTATCCCTTCTTGTTTGATGTTTAAAACAAGTATGTACAATTGTAAATACTGTATTTTGATTCTATGTTGCATATGGGAAATTGAACACCAAGGGTGGAGTTCCCTCAAGGTGGGGGGGGGGGGGGGGGGGGGGTGGGGACTATGAAAACCACACCCCAAAGCCCTTTTATAAGTTGCCTTGTAAATGTATTGTAAATATTTTTCAACATTTGAATTCAAATGAGAATCAATCAAGGGACATGGATCCCAAAGCTAGGGAGGAGATTTCTTGCTTGGGACGTTATGGTTCCTTATGTAGAGAAGAAACCTGAAATGCAGGATAACTAGTAAAGGATGGATGGTGCGTGAATTGATGAAGGAGCTCTTGAAATTAAATGAGCTGCAAGAGGAAGTATGTAGGCCCATGTTGCTTGAAAATAAACCATAAGAAATAAGGATGTGAATTTTATGGGGGGACTTTGCATTGTAGGCCAGCAAGGACACAATAGTAATTGTGCCCGAGGAAGAGGCCAAGAAAATCTAGAGTCAGGAGGAGATAGAGGGAGGAACAAACACATTTAGAGAAAAAGAAGAGATACCAAGATGGATGAAGAGTGGTATCGAGGGGAAGATTCGGCAAGAGATTCCAACAGGCAGCACTGAAGAGAATAGAAGAGAATATAAGGGGATTAGCTCTTGATCCATGGAGGTTATGGGTAGAGGTGCTAGTGTCTAGATCCATGTAACAACTTGGGGTCCCTAGAGGTTGTGGGTTGAGATAGAATCCCTATAGCCCTGTAAGAACTTGGGTCCCCAAAGGCTGTGGGTTCAGACAAAGGTCTCTAGAGCCTTGTAATAGCTTGGGTCCCTAGAGGTTGTGGGTTGGGATGTAATCTCTGGAGCCCTATAATATCTTGGGTCCGTTGGAGGTCATGTGTTGAGATAACAGGCTCTAGAGCCTTGTAAAATCTTTGGAAGAGACCATCTTGGAGTAAAATTTGAGGAATACTGGAATGAAGACTTGTGGTCACTTCCCTGATGGTACAATGGATTTTGGACTCCCTAGAAGGGGGTGAATCACTTTGCATACACTTGGGGGTGAGTTTGGGTGCCTCTGGACTCACGAATTCATCCAAGAAAGTAAATTTTAGTTGGTGGGATTGAGGAAGGAAGTTCTCAGGAGTCTCTGATTCAGTGGCAGTTGGTGTGCTAATCCTAGAAGCAAGAAACCCCCCTAGACTCTGGAATTTGGCCTGGGGGTGATAGTTGCAAGTAAGTGTGCCTGCAACTGCCTATGGTTGGGTGGAGAGTCCTTTTCCTAGACTTAGTTTCCCTGCAAATTCAAAGATAATTATTTATGTATGTCGTTTATCTTCTAATGAATCACATCGTTGTGTTGTAGATAATGGTTATGGATTCATGGACTGCATTGTGTTTATTATGCTTGAATATGTGGTACATCTATGTGGGGATATGTTATATATGTGTGTGTGTGTGTGTGTTGAAATATCTAGATGCATGTGTGTGAAAGATGAAATAAAACATGTGTGTAATGATTGCTAATGGTAGACACATAACATTTGATGCATAAGAGGCATTAAAAACGACATGATAACAAAGACTAAGCCATAATGTTGTGCTGATTCTGGATCTACATACATGTTTAACGCATCAAAAGCAACACATAAATAACTTGTTAAGGAAGAGATACAACTAGTTACATGTCATGGTCGAGCCATGAGAGCCTAGGTTAAAACCTAAAAGATAAGTGAGTTCTGAGACCCTTTTATTAATATGAAGATTACATGCATGACCCTCTGCATAGTAGGGTTTGTATTCGCTTGCATGTTATTTGTTTACCAAGTTACAAGTTGTCGTATTGCATGGCAAGCAATGCATTAATTCCAAGGGGAGTTTCCCCTTGGGACCAATTGAGCCACCAACGTTTCCTAAACCACCTTCATCCCAACATTCTTAATAGGCTAGATACCTATTGTTGGCTTCCTAGGGTGGTTGTCGAGACACTTGAAGGCTTTGTGTAGCACCATGGAGCTACTTGGAGGCTCCACATAGTGTCTAGCACCATCGGCATGTGGCAGGAGAGGGATGAACCTCTCAGGAGTCCACACCAAGCTCGTGGTAGGTAAGTGATGTAGCAGCGCCTATACCACCTTAGGTAGCATTCCCTCCTAGTGGGGAAGGGATATCATGTGGGCCAAGAACCTAGTGGAGAATCTATCATCCAATCTCAGGAGGGATAATGTCATAGACCACCCTAAGCAACCAAGGGCATCATCATGGAATTATAAAGCATGTCTAGGAGTCTACTAGGTTCCTGAAATAGAGCCATAGTTGGTAAGACTGGCTAGAAGAAGCTTGTGCAACAGCAAAGCTTATAGCCAAGGAGGTTGCAGAGCTCTCCATCTAAGACACTGCATGATGCAAAGTTGAGTTCACTTGGCTGATTCATGATGGGAATGAGAAGGAAGGCCTTGTTGCACCATAGAGGAGTGAGGCCATGAAATTATAAGAAATTTTGGGATAACCTTATCCTTTAGATGGTCAAAACCCTAGTCAATGGAGGCCTCTGATTGATGGAACCAAATTCCCCCTCATGTCATTGATCAGGGTGACAAGGAAAAACAAGTCATAGATCCTTAAGCCCAAAAGATAATTTAATTTAGAGCCATGTACTCAACGATAAAGGTCACCTTCTGTTGAGAGACAAGGAAACTTCTTCTGCCACCTAGATCCATCAGGTAGGAATGCTACCAGAGGTGGCCACCCTGAAAGCTCAAAACGTCAAAGCACCAAAGTGTTGTGAGAATGATTTCTTAAGGGCTTCGGTTTTGAGGGTTCCTGTCTACTAAGTAAAACTAAATGCAAACCTAGTCACTGAGCCATCTCTCGATCTCCTTAAACCAGACAAATGGTGACTTATCATTAGGTGGAGATGATGTCAGTATGATGCCATAAAGGACACATGGCAAGAATTTTGGGAGTTTTGGGTACCCAAAGGAACCCCATACGGGTGACTATCGAACTCTCGTAGGTCAACACATGGTGTGGATGAAATTGGCATGACGTTACCGGGGGGATGTTTAGACCCTAGATGTTGGAAACCTCGTAAATATGGATGCCTAAATGCCCCGAGGAAGTTCAGATATAAGGGATCGCCAGTTGATGGTTCGTTGGTTGATGGAAAATTGCTCTGTCACTTGGGGCCTTTAAATCGAAAGTAATCTAATATAGGCATCAGGGTTGTGGGACTCATAGGGGCATGAGCAGATAGTGCGTGGAGAGTTACGTTCAATCCTAGGTTACCAGAAGCCCGTAACCATTGCAGAAGGAAATGTCAGAAGAGTCTAAAGGTCATATTCAAGGGGGGGTGAGGGGGCTCAACTTGAGAGTTCGAGATGTTCTTAAGCTTTTGGAGTCGTGACACATCAGCTAAAAGGATGATTTCCTGGGGGGGACTCAACTTGAGAGTTTAGGATGATCTTAGGGTCCCAGAGTCATGACACGTGTGCTGAAAGGTCGAGATTCTAGATGATAAGCCCCAGAAATGGGTAATTATATGGGCTCATTCTGCCTCTTATTTCGACTTAATCCACCATTCTCATTAATTTATTGCATTTTTTTGAATATATTTATGCTAATAGAGTGAATTGGGTTAGTCACTTTTCCATGTAGTCTAATGAATGTTTTATGTAGATTTTTTGGCCAATTTTGGACAAAGTCAAAGGATTTATGAGCAAATGGCAGCCAAAACTCTTGGAAAACAGGGAAGAGGATTTGTATGGGGGATGTCTCTTGCATTTATGACCTCTTTGTTAGGATATTCCGACATATAGGAATAGTTAAGTATAACTTGGTCTAGTATAGAGTTAGGTAAAGTGTGTTTCTTTACTATGTACATTTGTAACTTACAATCCGACGGTTCATTCTATCCTCGGTATTACCGACACTTGATCCGTGGCTTGACACCCGATTGGTCCATGAATTCTATTTAAAGCGCATGGAGGGTCATTTGTAGGTTCACCGTGCATGAGAGAAGCTTATGTAAATTTTCATTCTTT